>JASTWF010000072.1:1369637-1452001 GCA_030390025.1 Squalus acanthias
GTAAGGATTTCCCACAAACAGCAGCGTGATAATGGACTCAGATAATCTGTTTTTAGTGATGTTGAGTTGGAAGGATAAATATTGGCCCCAGACACACAGGGAGAACCTCCCCCTGCTCTTCTTCCAACAGTGGCCGTGGGATCTTTTACATCTCTGAGAGGGCAGACGGAGACCTTGGTTTAACGTCTCATCCGAAAGACGGCCCCTCCGACAGTGCGCCGCTCCCTCAGTACTGCCCCTCCGACAGTGCAGCGCTCCCTCAGTACTGCCCCTCCGACAGTGCAGCGCCCCCTCAGTACTGCCCCTCCGACAGTGCGGCGCTCCCTCAGTACTGCCCCTCCGACAGTGCGGCGCTCCCTCAGTACCGCCCCTCCGACAGTGCGGCACTCCCTCAGTACCGCCCCTCCGACAGTGCGGCGCTCCCTCAGTACTGCCCCTCCGACAGTGCGGCGCTCCCTCAGTACTGCCCCTCCGACAGTGCAGCGCTCCCTCAGTACTGCCCCTCCGACAGTGCGGCGCTCCCTCAGTACTGCCCCTCCGACAGTGCGGCGCTCCCTCAGTACTGCCCCTCCGACAGTGCGGCGCTCCCTCAGTACTGCCCCTCCGACAGTGCGGCGCTCCCTCAGTACTGCCCCTCCGACAGTGCAGCGCCCACTCAGTACTGCCCCTCCGACAGTGCGGCGCTCCCTCAGTACTGCCCCTCCGACAGTGCGGCGCTCCCTCAGTACCGCCCCTCTGACAGTGCGGCGCTCCCTCAGTACCGCCCCTCCGACAGTGCGGCGCTCCCTCAGTACCGCCCCTCCGACAGTGCGGCGCTCCCTCAGTACCGCCCCTCCGACAGTGCGGCGCTCCCTCAGTACTGACCCCTCCGACAGTGCGGCGCTCCCTCAGTACCTGACCCTCCGACAGTGCGGCGCTCCCTCAGTACAGCCCCTCCGACAGTGCGGCGTTCCCTCAGCACTGGCACTGGGAGTGTCAGCCTAGATGTTTGTGCTCAAGTCTCTGGAGTGGGACTCGAACCCACGACCTTCTGACTCAGAGGCGAGAGAGAGAGAGAGCTACCCACAGCTGACACTACAGCCTCATCTGATGCAGGAGTTACCCGCACACAACACCGATTAAGGAACAGCAACATTATATGAATGGAAGTTCCCTTTCGGGTTATCGTTTCGATAGCCCCGCCCCTCAGAACTTAGGGCTGATTGGACCCCGGAAAGAACAGTTTGGCTTCACAACCATCGATGCCTTGGCAGCTTTTGGTCACGATCTCACTTTTACAAGATTCTTACTTTTATTTTATTGCCTTTATTTATTCCCCCCTCCAATTTAATCTCGGCTGAACCCTGTGCTTTTAAAGAGAGAAGTCAATTCTGGTCACGCTGTAAAACATCCGTCTGGTAACTTCATCAACTTGGTACAACGTTAAGCACAGGACCCCCGTTTGCTCAATTCACTTGAAAAGTAATTCATTGGCTGGAAGGGGCTTTGGGACATCCCGGGGTCGTCCATCACCCATCACCCCCTGTGCTTGCTGACCTACATTGGCTCCCGGTCCGGCAACGCCTCGATTTCAAAATTCTCATCCTCATTTTCAAATCCATCAATGGCCTCGACCCCCCTCCCTATCTCTGAAATCTCCTCCAGCCCCACAACCCTCCCAGATCTCTGCGCCCCTCCAATTCTGGCCTCTTGAGCATCCCCCAATTAGAATGGCTCCACCATTGGCGGCCGTGCCTTCAGCCGCCTTGGGCCCTAAGCTCTGGAATTCCCTCCCTAAACCTCTCCGCCTCTCTCTCCTCCTTTAAGACGCTCCTTAAAACCGACCTCTTTGACCAAGCTTTTGGTCACCTGCCCTAATATCTCCTTATGTGGCTCGCTGTCAAATTTTGTTTCATAATACTCCTGTGAAGCGCCTTGGGACATTTTACTACGTTAAAGGCGCTATATAAATACAAGATGTTGTTGTTGTTATTGAAAGACGCCATATAAATACAATTTTTTCTTTCTTTCTTGCGTGTGTATGTATGTGAGTGTAATTCAGTGCATTGGGCACCAGCACTGTCGGACACAAACCAAGTGGCCTGTCTATAACACAGGGTGCTGGATACAAGGCCAACTGTCCATAACACATGGCGTTGGGTGCAAAGCAGAAGAACGATAACAAAGGCCATTGACTGCAAACCAGTGTATCATAGCATCACAGAAACTTACAGCACAGAAGGAGGCCATTCAGCCCGTCGTGCCTGTGCCGGCCCTTTGATGGAGCAGTCGCGCTCAGTCCCACATCCCCGCTGTTTGTCCGTAACCCTGTGAGCGCCTCATCCTCAAGTGCCCGTCCAACTCCCTTTGAAAGACCCCGAGCTCCCGGTGGCCTGTCGCTTTAATTCACCGCACCACTCCCACTCAGACCTCACCGTCCTCGGCCTCTTGCATTGTTCCACGGAAGCTCAGCGTAAGCTCGAGGAACAGCACCTCATCTTTCGATTAGGCACTTTACAGCCTCAGGGCTCAACATCGAGTTCAACAATTTCAGACCATAACCTCGACCCCTATCATTTATATATTTTTTATCCACACCTTTTGTTTGTGTCTGTTCTTCTCTCCCACATGGCAGCTGTCTTTCATTCTGCCAGCACAATTTACACTTCATCTACAACCATCCTTTGTTTCTTAACCTGTCCCATTACCATCTCCTTTTGCCTTGAACATCTCTTAATGTCTCTTAACCTCTCCTGCCTTCTATCCTATCTGCCGAGGTGTGATAAAGGGCAGTTAGAAAGATTAACTGTAATCATCTGGCTGTGTTCTCTGACTATATATGCCGTGCCTATATGCATCTCTTCACTTCACCTGATGAAGGAGCAGCGCTCCGAAAGCTTGTGATTTCAAATAAAGCTGTTGGACTATAACCTGGTGTTGTGCGACTTCTCACATCTATCCTATCACAGACCTTCCCTTTTGTTCTTTCATCCCCTCCCCCCTTTCCCAGCCCCTACACTTGCTTAAAAATCTGTTCCATTTCCTGCTTTTTTCCAGTCTGACGAAGGGTCATCGACCTGAAACGTTAACTCTGTTTCTCTCTTCACAGATGCTGCCTGACCTGCTGAGTATCTCCAGCATTTTCTGGTTTTATTCCCTTTGAAAATGATTGATGGAATCAGTTTCCACCAGCTTCTCAGGTGAAGCGTTCCAGATCCCCACAACTCTCATAAGAACATAAGAACTAGGAGCAGGAGTAGGCCAATTGGCCCCTCGAGCCTGCTCCGCCATTCAATAAGATCATGGCTGATCTGATCCTAACCGCCAATCTACTATCACAGAACCATCTCCTGAACCTGAACAGAATTGGACACACGAAATAGGAGCAGGATCAGGCTACACGGCCCCTGGGCCCACTACGCTACCCACAGGGCCATGACCGATCCGAACCTAGACTCATGTCCAAATTCCTGCCCGCTCCCCGTAACCCTTAATTCCCTTTACTTCTAGGAAACTGTCTATTTCTGTTTTAAATTTATGTAATGATGTAGCTTCTACAGCTTTTTGGGGCAGCATATTCCATGGACCTACCACCCTCTGAGTGAAGTAGTTCCTTCTCATCTCAGTTTTGAAAGAGCAGCCCCTTATTCTAAGACTATGTCCCCTAGTTCTAGTTTCACCCATCATCGGGAACATCCTCCCCGCATCCACCCGATCCAACCCCTTCACAATCTTATATGTTTCAATAAGATCGCCTCTCATTCTTCTGAACTCCAATGAGTAGAGTCCCAATCTACCCAACCTCTCCTCATATGACCATCCCCTCATCCCCGGGATTAACCGAGTGAACCTTCTTTGTACTGCCTCGAGAGCAAGGATGTCTCTCCTCATCTCCCCTCCAGATCGAGATAGAAACCCAGTCGGCTCCTCAACTTTATTCCTTCCACAGACTGAGGACAATCTGCCAGAGTCAGAAAAGGTTGGAGACGTAAATAGTCCCAGCTCCTTAAAGGATCATCAATTAAAACTCCTCATATCTCCACTTTTCAAAGCCTGGGCTGACATCCTCGGTAGACGACACTCTGCCTCCAAGCCTGAGCAGAATAGAAGCTGCCAGTGAGCTGGAGATAATGTGATCATCTCCAAAATGCTTCTTCAGCCATGGGCGAATCCTGTTTTCTGTTGCGGAGCCGGTTTTCAACATAAATACTTTATCTGCCATTCATTCCATGATCTTCATCTTTTACGATCAGCCTCTCGGGTGGATCTTTCCACCAAACGCCTTCCCAAAGTCCAAATCGGGGGTCATTTTTGCAAGTCTCTGCCCCCCCCCCCCCCGCCGCGTGCGAAGCCACGATGGATGGACATGCTGGCCGGAGATGGGGCTCTAACAATACAGAGCCAATTCGAAGATTGACGCTCTCACCAAGCCAGGATCAAAGACTCGGAAAATTACACGCCATCTCCACCCAATTGCTTTCATCAGCCAATCAAGTTACAACCGGCAAAAGTTCCAGTCGATGTGAGGGGTGGCCTTCGTCAATCCATTTGGGGAGTCTAGAACCAAGGGGCCACAGCCTCAGGATAAAGGGTCGGCCGTTCAGGACTGGAGATGAGGAGAAATTTCTTCACTCAGGAGGGTGGTGAATCTTTGGAATTCTCTACCCCAGAGGGCTGTGGAGGCTAAGTCATTGGGTTTATTCAAAACAGAAGTCGATAGATTTCTGACTGGTAAGGGCATCAAGAGATATGGCGATAGGGCCGGTGAATGGAGTTGAGGCAGAAGATCAGCCATGATCTCATTGAGTGGCGGAGCAGGCTCGAAGGGCCGCCTCCTGCTCCTATTTCTTATGGTCTTATGCCATGCGCATTCTCCAGTTGAATATTGATATTGCTGCATGGAATGCTCACGAGCGTTTTCCCCACTACCGACTTTCTCATTTCCAGATTCATATTTAGTTCCTTTCACTGAATTTCAGGAGAACCTTCTTTATTCTTCGGTCCTCCTGTACAGTTGCTGTGGGAACATAGGAACAGATTGATTCCCTGGGATGAGAGGGCTGTCCTATGAGGAGAGATTGAGTAGACTGGGCCAATACTCTCTGGAGTTCAGAAGAATGAGAGGCAATCTCATTGAAACATGTAAGATTCTGAGGGGGATTGACAGGGTAGATTCTGAGAAGTTGTTTCCCCCTGGCTGGAAAGTCGAGAACCAGGGGTCACAGTCTCAGGATAAGGGGTCAGCCTGAGTTCTGGAATTCCCACCCTAAACCTCTCCGCCTCTCTCTCTCTCCTCCTTTAAGACGCTCCTTAAAACCGACCTCTTTGACCAAGCTTTTGGTCACCTGTCCCTAATATCTCCTTATGTGGCTCGGTGTCAAATTTTGTCTGATAATCGCTCCTGTGAAGCACCTTGGGACATTTTACGACGTCAGTGTTCTCGCTCAGGCCAACATCCCCAGCTTCGAAGCTCTGACCACGCTCGATCAGCTCTGATGGACGGGTCACATCGTCCGCATGCCCGATACGAGACTCCCAAAACAAGCGCTCTACTCGGAGCTCCGGCACGGCAAGAGAGCCCCAGGTGGGCAGAGGAAACGCTTCAAGGACGCCCTCAAAGCCGCCTTGAAAAAGTGCAACATCCCCACCACCGACACCTGGGAATCCCCGGCCCAAGACCACACAAAGTGGAGGAGAAGCATCCGGGAAGGCGCCGAACACCTCGAGTCTCTTCGCCAGGAGCAAGCGGAAGCCAAGCGCAGGCAGCGCAAGGAGCGCACGTCAACCCAAGCACCCCACCCACCTGCCCCTTCAACCACCGTCTGCCCCACCTGTGACAGAGACTGTCGGTCCCGCATTGGACTCATCAGTCACCTGAGAACTCATTTTTAATGTGGAAGCAAGTCATCTTCGGTTCCGAGGGACTGCCTAAGAAGAGAGAGAAAGGTGCTCTATAAATGCAAGGTATTGTTGAACAGGATTAAACAGCAGATGGGAAGGACTCACAGCCTCATCCGACCTACAGTGTGACGATGTCACTTAGGGTACTACTGCCCTTCCAACATATGGGGAAGAAAATTCATTTTCGGTTCAACCTGCGATCCCAATCTTCATCGCCGGACCTCAGTTCTTCGGTCGATGCAGGATTGGGCCCTCAGGAGCCAGATTTGAAAGTCCCGTCCGTTTCTTGTCCGACAAACTTGTTTGTATGATTCCGTTAGGAGCTTTATCGAGTTGCTTCATGTTTCATGTACTCATTCTCCCAAGAATGTGGCACAGATACAACAGATTATTGATTGCACGAAAGATGAAAAATAACCAAGCAAATTCTGATATAACTTCCGGCCTCCAGTCGGGATTGAAAAAAAATAAATCATTATTTCTGGAGATCTGCGTTCTCTGAACTCCGAGATCCCCCCACACGCCGGCAACCGGAATCGAACATTTCTACATCCCGCACGCGCTCATCTTAAAGCTAAAGGGAATCACACAACTGAGCCATGGATTAATTAGTGCATTAAGTCGATCACTGCTGGACCAGCCCACACAGTGCCCTACATAAGAACCAGGAGTCGGCCAATCGGCCCCTCGAGCCTGCTCCGCCATTCAATAAGATCATGGCTGATCCAATCTTGTCCTCAACTCCACTTTCCCGCTCTCTCCCCATACCCCTTGACTCCCCTGTAGTTCAAATGTCTGTCAATCTCCGCCTTGAATATATTCACTGACTCCGCCTCCCCAGCTCTCCGGGGTAAAGAATTCCAAAGATTCACCACCCTCTGAGAGAAGAAATTCCTCCTCATCTCCGTCTTAAATGGGCGAGCCCTTATTCTAAAACTGTGCCCCCTAGTTCTAGATTCCCCCACAAGGGTAAGCATCCTCTCAGCATCCACCCTGTCAATCCCCCTCAGAATCTTGCCCTACAACCCATCTCGCACTGCAGGACTGATCCAGCCATCGAAAAAAGACTTGCATTTATATAGCGCCTTTCACAACCTCAGGACATCCCAAAGCTCTTCACAGCCAATGAAGTACTTTTTGAAGTGTAGTCACTGTTGTAATGTGGGAAACGCGGCTTTGCGCACAGCAAGCTCCCACAAACAGCAATGTGATAATGACCCAGATCATCTGTTTTAGTGATGTTGGTTATGGGATAAATATTGGCCCAGTACACCGGGGAGAACTCCCCCTGCTCTTCTTCCAATAGTGGCCGTGGGATCTTTTACGTCCACCTGAGAAATGAGACGGGGCCTCAGTTTAACTTCTCATCTGAAAGACGGCCCCTCCACCAGTGCAGCGCTCCCTCAGTACTGCCCCTCCGACAGTGCAGCGCTCCCTCAGTACTGCCCCTCCGACAGTGCGGTGCTCCCTCAGTACTGCCCCTCCGACAGTGCGGCGCTCCCTCAGTACCGCCCCTCCAACAGTGCGGCGCGCCCTCAGTACTGCCCCTCTCAGTGCGGCGCTCCCTCAGTACTGCCCCTCTCAGTGCGGCGCTCCCTCAGTACTGCCCCTCCGACAGTGCGGCACTCCCTCAGTACTGCCCCTCCGATAGTGCGGCACTCCCTCAGTATCGCCCCTCCGATAGTGCGGCGCTCCCTCAGTACCGCCCCTCCGACAGTGCGGCGCTCCCTCAGGTCTGGAATGTCAGCCTAGATTTCTGTACCAAAGTCTCTGGAGTGGGACTTCAACCTTCTGACTCAGAGGTGAGAATCTACCCACTGAGCCACAGCTGACAGTGAATCATAGAATCATTGAATAGTACAAAACAGAAGGAGGCCACTCGGCCCATCGAGTCTGCGCCGGCTCTCTCGAAGAGCGATCCAGTTAGTCCCACTCCCCCGCTCTTTCCCCATATTCCTGCAATTGTTTCACCTTCCAGTATTTATCCAATTCCCTTTTGAAGGCTCCTATTGAATCTGTGTCCACCGCCCCATCAGGCAGCGCATTCCAAATCCTAACCACTCGCTGCATATAAAAGTTATTCCTCGTGTCGCCTCTGGTTCTTTTGCCAATCGCCTTCAATCTGTGTCCTCTGGTTACCGACCCTTCAGCCATTGGAAACAGTTCCTCCTTATTTACTCTGTCTAAACGCCTCATGACTTTAAACACTGCAGACAGCCCTACATAATACACCTTGGCACCATCTTCTTGCACTCCTCTCCCATGTATCTCCCCCATCCCTTGCTTGTTTCTCGTGATATCTCGGCATCGATGGCTCACACATTAGGTGTTGCTATCCTTCCTTCCTTCACTGCGCTGTGCGCTTGGTCATCTCGCTCCCACATTCTTCCCTGTACCTTTGCTCAGGGCTGTCCCATGGGACTCAATCCAGCCCATAAAGCCCAGGCAACTCAATCATGTAAAGAAAGACTTGTGTTTCTCCCGCGCCTTTCACGACCACCGGACGTCCCAAAACGCTTTTCAGCCAATGAAGTACTTTTCAAAGTGTGGTCGCTGTTGTAATGTGGGAAACGCGGCAGCCAATTTGCACACAGCAAGCTCCCACAAACAGCAATGTGATAATGACCAGACCATCTGTTTTAGTGATGTTGGTTGAGGGATAAATATTGGCCCCAGGACACCGGGGAGAACTCCCCCTGCTCTTCTTCCAATAGTGGCCGTGGGATCATTTACACCCACCTGAGAGGGCAGACGGGGCCTGGGTTTAACATGCTGCCTTGCTGTCGGGGGCACCTGCTCTCGTCTCTACTCGGGCAGTCAGCTCTTGCGCCCTTATCTGCGTCTAGCCTGTTGTGAGATCTGGAGCCGAGTGGTTCAGGTGGAACCCGCGCTCGATTATTCAGCAGCTCATTGGTCAGTAGGCATCGCTTGAGGTCACTGACGACTCCCTCCCTCATTCACCGATGGCTGGGAGGAGACTGATAGGGTGGTCATTGGCTGGGTTAGATTGATCCTGTTTATCGTGGTACGGCCATACCAAGGCAACCTTCCAAGGTCAATGCCAGCGTCAGAGCTGTACTGGAACAGCTTGGCTCGGGAAGCAGCGAGACAGAAACAGAGAATGATAGAAATTTACAGCACCGAAGGAGGCCATTCGGCCCATCGTGTTCGTGCCGGCCGACAAAGAGCCATCCAGCCTAATCCCACTTTCCAGCTCTTGGTCCGTAGCCCTGTAGGTTACAAGTGCGCATCCAAGTACTTTTTAAATGTGATGAGGGTTTCTGCCTCTCCCACCCTTTCAGGCAGTGAGTTCCAGACCCCCACCACCTCTGGGTGAAAAAAGTTCCCCTCAACTCCCCTCTAATCCTTCCACCAATTACTTTAAATCTCTGCCCCCTGGTTATTGACCTCTCTGAGGGAAATAGGTCCTTCCTATCCACTCTATCTAGGCCCCTCATAATTTTATACACCTCAATTAAATCTCCTCTCAGCCTCCTCTGTTCCAAAGAAAACAATCCCAGCCTCTCCAATCTTTCCTCGTAGCTAAAATTCTCCAGTCCTGGCAACATCCTCGTAAATCGCCTCTGCACCCTCTCTAGTGCGATCAGTGCTGGGACCACTGCCATTCATAATTTACATTAATGATTCAGATTTAGGAACATGCAGCTCAATATCAAAATTTGCAAATGATACCAAACTGGGGGGGGGGGGAGGTGTAGCGAACACTAAGGAAGAACGCAACATAATACGAGAAGACATTAGAAAACTTGCAGACTGGGCAGCTGAGTGGCAAATGAAGTTTCACACAGATAAACGTGGGGTGATGCACTTTGGTAGGAAAAGCAGAAACATCACCCGCGCCTTAGAAAATAAGAAACTGAATGAGGTAGAAGAGCAAAGAGATCGAGGGAAACAGGTGAAAACTCATTCAAAGCAGCATCACAGGTCAGCAAAGCAATGAAAAAGCTAGCTGTCAGCCCCAGCCCCTGTCACCACGTATTCCTGTAGATCTTAGAACTGGATAAAGATAGACTTGCATTTATAGAGCGCCTTTCACAACCTCAGGACGTCCCAAAGCACTTTACAGCCAATGATGTACTATTTTGAAGTGTCGTCACTGTTTGTAATGTGGGAAACGCGGCCGCCAATTTGCGCACAGCAAGCTCCCACAAACAGCAATGTGATAATGACCCAGATCAACTGTTTTAGTGATGTTGGTTGAGGGATAAATATTGGCCCCAGGACACCGGGGAGAACTCCCCCCTGCTCTTCTTCCAATAGTGGCCGTGGGATCTTTTACATCCACCTGAGAGAGCAGACGGGGCCTCGGTTTAACGTCTCATCCGAAAGACGGCACCTCCGACAGTGCGGCGCTCCCTCAGTACTTCCCCTCCGACAGTGCGGCGCTCCCTCAGTACTGCCCCTCCGACAGTGCGCGCTCCCTCAGTACCGCCCCTCCGACAGTGCTGCGTTCCCTCAGTACTGCCCCTCCGACAGTGCGGCGCTCCCTCAGTACCGCCCCTCCGACAGTGCGGCGTTCCCTCAGTACTGCCCCTCCGATAGTGCGGCGCTCCCTCAGTACTGCCCCTCCGACAGTGCGGCGCTCCCTCAGTACCGCCCCTCCGACAGTGCGGCGCTCCCTCAGTACTGCCCCTCCGACAGTGCGGCGCTCCCTCAGTACCGCCCCTCCGACAGTGCGGCGCTCCCTCAGTACCGCCCCTCCGACAGTGCGGCGCTCCCTCAGTACTGCCCCTCCGACAGTGCGGCGCTCCCTCAGTACTGCCCCTCCGACAGTGCTGCGCTCCCTCAGTACCGCCCCTCCGACAGTGCGGCGCTCCCTCAGTACTGACCCTCCGACAGTGCGGCGCTCCCTCAGTACTGCCCCTCCGACAGTGCTGCGCTCCCTCAGTACTGCCCCTCCGACAGTGCGGCGTTCCCTCAGTACTGCCCCTCCGATAGTGCGGCGCTCCCTCAGTACTGCCCCTCCGACAGTGCGGCGCTCCCTCAGTACTGCCCCTCCGACAGTGCGGCGCTCCCTCAGTACTGCCCCTCCGACAGTGCGGCTCTCCCTCAGTACTGCCCCTCCGACAGTGCGGCGCTCCCTCAGTACTGCCCCTCCGACAGTGCGGCGCTCCCTCAGTACTGCCCCTCCGACAGTGCGGCGCTCCCTCAGTACTGCCCCTCCGACAGTGCTGCGCTCCCTCAGTACTGCCCCTCCGACAGTGCTGCGCTCCCTCAGTACTGCCCCTCCGACAGTGCGGCGCTCCCTCAGTACTGCCCCTCCGATAGTGCGGCGCTCCCTCAGTACTGCCCCTCCGACAGTGCGGCGCTCCCTCAGTACCGCCCCTCCGACAGTGCGGCGCTCCCTCAGTACTGCCCCTCCGACAGTGCGGCGCTCCCTCAGTACTGCCCCTCCGACAGTGCGGCGCTCCCTCAGTACTGCCCCTCCGACAGTGCGGCACTCCCTTAGTACTGGCACCGGGAGTGTCAGTCGGGATCTTGAATCTGTGGAGTGGGGCTTGAACTCACAACCTTCTGACTACAGAGTGAGGGAGCTGCCCACTGAGCCACGGCTGACACTCACCCCCATTAATAGGAGGACAAACCTTGAAGAGTTAACCCAGAAAAGTGCTTATTTTACCGATTATTCAGCCAAAAATCAGCCGCGGCTTACAGAGACATCTGACAATGCTGCCGAACATGCGCTTCAAGCAACTAATTGAATCTTTAATGTCCACGGGGTCGGGATTAGCGATGAACAGGCATTACTCATGTGCCCTGGAATAGTCTTTATATAACTCATGCTTCCTTGACATCCAAACTACTCCAACTCTCTCTGCACTCGAAACAGATGACTAAAAGGCAGGATGAAGGCCGAACATCAGCTCGGCAAAGGCAAGCACTTGAAAACCCAACCATCCTCGACTCTGCAGAGAATTGATGGAACTTCGCCTTGTACAGTCCCCATTGTGAAAGGTAATTGGAATTTCCCCCCTCCGAGGCAGGAGAGGAGGAAGGAACAGCTTGTAAATAAGGTTCACGCCAAACAGGTGGTCATGAAATTCACTGCAGAATGATGAGTTTAACTCTTGGAGGCAGTTTCAAAATTAACAATCGGAAAAACATAAGAATTAGGAGCAGGAGTCGGCCATTCGGCCCCTCGAGCCTGCTCCGCCATTCAATGAGGTCATGGCTGATCTTCGACCTCATCTCCACTTTCCTGCACTCTCCCCATATCCCTTGATTCCCTCAATATCCAAAAATCTATCGATCTCTGTCTTGAATATACTCAACGACTGAACCTCCACAGCCCTCTGGGGTAGAGAATTCCAAAGATTCATCACCCTCTGAGTGAAGAAATTCCTTCTCATCTCAGTCCTAAATGGCCGACCCCTTATTCTGAGACTGTGACCCCTGGTTCTAGACTCTCCAGCCAGGGGAAACATCCTCCCTGCATCTACCCTGTCAAGCCCCGTAAGAATTTCATACGTTTCAATGAGATCACCTCTCATTCTTCTAAACTCTAGAGAATATAGGCCTAGTCTACTCAATCCTTTAACAAAGAGAACACTTTGCATTTATTTAACGCTTTTCACAACCTCGGGACGTCCCAAAGCGCTTTACAGCCAATGAAGTACTTTTTGAAGTCACTGTTGTAATGTAGGAAACGCGGCAGGCAATTTGCGCACAGCAAGCTCCCACAAACAGCAATGTGATAATGACCAGATCATCTGTTTTTAGTGATGTCGGTTGAGGGATAAATATTGGCCCAGGACACCGGGGAGAACTCCCCCTGCTCTTCTTCTAAATAGTGCCATGGGATCCTTCACGTTAACTGAGAGAGCAGACGGGACCTCGGTTTAACGTCTCATCCGAAAGACGGCACCTCCGACATAAGAATTAGGAGCAGGAATAGGCCACTTGGCCTCTCGAGCCTGCTCCGCCATTCAATAAGATCATGGCTGATCTTGGGCTCAAAGCCACTTCCCCGCCCGCTCCCCATAACCCTAATGACATGAATCTTGTCATTCATGAAAGAAAGACTTATGAAATAATACTGAGTGGCCTATGGGTGGCGCAATCCAGTGATAGTATAAATACTCGGGCACGGGCCCAGCTTGCGCAGGACATTCTTAACAGGAACTATAAAAAGGACACAACTAGACCTCCATGTTGTAAAACAGTTGATTAAAGCTTTGTTTAACGCTTAGACCAAGTGCCTAGTCGTTTTCTTCAGTCACCTTCACTCCCTTACCTTGCAAAAAATCTGTCTATCTCCATCTTAAATGTATTTAATGACCCAGTCTCCACGGCTCTTTGGGGCAGAGAATTCCACAGATTTACGACCTTCGGAGTGAAGAAATTCCTCCTCGTCTCAGTTCTGAAAGGGCGACCCTTTATTCTGAAACTATGCCCCCCCGAGTTCGAGATTTCCCCACGAGGGGAAACATCCTCGGTGCAGCACTCCCTCAGTGTCAGCCTGGATTATGTGCTCAAGTCTCTGGAGTGGGACTGGAACCCACAACCTTCTGACTCAGAGGCGAGAGAGAGAGAGAGAGAGTGCTACCCACTGAGTCACAGCTGACAAAGTCTCTTTTCCAGCTTGTGACCCTTTCCAAAAAAAAACTTTTTGATTCCAGATTAAACCACATTCGGAGTACTGTGTACCGTACTGGGGAGGGCATTGATTGCGACGTGTTCCCGTTCCCCTCCCCCCGCCATTGTAATCAGGCAGAATTCATGTGCGCGAGGGGCGCGCGCCTGTCCTAGGGAGCTGGGGGCCTACCTAAGATGCTAAAAGCGCTAAAATATAAAGGGGTTCGATAGGGTAGACGTAGAGAAGATGTTCCCACTTGTGGGGGAGACCAGAACTAGGGGCCATCAATATAAGATAGTCACTAATAAATCCAATCGGGAATTCAGGAGAAACTTCTTTACCCAGAGAGTGGTGAGAATGTGGAACTCGCCACCACAGGGAGTGGTTGAGGCGAATAGTATAGATGGATTTAAGGGGAAGCTGGATAAACACATGAGGGAGAAAGGAATAGAAGGATATGTTGATGGGGTGAGATGAAGAGGGGTGGGAGGAGGCTGGTGTGGAGCAGAAACACCGGCACGGACCAGTTAGGCCCAATGGCCTGTTTCTGTGCTGTAAATACTGGGTAATGCTTTGTACACACACCACCCAATGCCCTGATTCATGCTTTCAACCGACTTGCAAGGGTGGGCTTCGACTCTGACAATGGGTAAAGCCACTCAAATGTATACGATTTTGCAAAGCCCTCAATATTTCCCATCTCATTAGAAATTCCTCTCTCGCCTCGAGCCTTCAACCTCTCGGTTGCAATCTTTCTGGTCTGCTATTGCCATACGACTATGGTCTGGGCTCTTCTGAACATCTCATCTTCCTTCTCTCTGCCTCCTTGAAATAAAGACTTTCTGTATCATTTCCTACTCCAATTCATTCTTTCTTAGCGAAACCCCAAAACTGTGCAACTCTTTACCAACAGCAACTTGTATTTATCGCAGTAAAACGTCCCAGGGTGCTTCACAGGAGCGATTATCAAACAAAATTTGACACCGAGCCACATAAGGAGATATTAGGGACAGGCGACCAAAAGCTTGGTCAAAGAGGTCGGTTTTAAGGAGCGTCTTAAAGGAGGAGAGAGAGGCGGAGAGGTTTAGGGAGGGAATTCCAGAGCTCAGGGCCCCAGGCAGCTGAAGGCACGGCCGGCAATGGTGGAGCGATTAAAATCGGGGGATGCTCAAGAGGCCGGAATTTGAGGAGCGCAGAGATCTCGGAGGGTTGTGGGGCTGGAGGAGGTTACAGAGATAGGGAGGGGCGAGGGCCATGGAGGGATTTGAAAACACGGATCTGAAAACCTTCCTTTTCTTTTAAAATCCACAGGATTTAAAGTTCAAGCTCTCAGTCACCTGACCATTACTTATTTTAGCTCGACTACTCTTCTAGTCTTTATTTTTTTATTCATTCACGGGATCTGGGCGTCGCTGGCAAGGCCCAGCATTTATTGCCCATCCCTAGTCGCCCTTGAGAAGGTGGTGGTGAGCCGCCTTCTTGAACCGCTGCAGTCCGTGTGGTGAAGGTGCTCCCACAGCGCTGTTAGGGAGGGAGTTCCAGGATTTTGACCCAGCGATGATGAAGGAACGGCCGATAGATTTCCAAGTCCGGATGGTGTGTGTGACTTGGAGGGGAACTTGGAGGTGGTGGTGTTCCCATGCGCCTGCTGCCCTTGTCCTTCTAGGTGGCAGAGGTCGCGGGTTTGGAAGGTGCTGCCGAAGGAGCCTTGTTAACCTTGGTGGTCCCCTGAACCACTCGATCCTTCACTGAGAGGTTTTTGTATATTCGAATAAATTCCAAATTCCATTCAATATGTAAAATCCCCCAAAAAACAGATGAGTAGGAAAACCTCCATATGAGGATGGTAGCACAGTGGTTATGTAAGAACATAAGAAATAGGAGCAAGTGTAGGCCATTCGGCCCCTTGAGCCTGCTCCGCCATTCAATAAGATCATGGCTGATCTTCTACCTCATCTCCACTTTCCTGCCCAATCCCCATATCCCTTGATTCCCTTAATATCCAAAAATCTATCGATCTCTGGACTAGTAACCCAGAGGCCTGGACTAATAATCCGGAGACACGTGTTCAAATCCCGGCACGGCAGCTGGGGAATTTAAATTCAGTCGTAAAAACCCATCTGGTTCACTAATGCCCTTTCGGGAAGGAAATCTGCCGCCCTTACCCGGTCTGGCCGGTATGTGACTCCCGCCCCACAGCAATGCGCTTGACTCTTAACCGGCTTGGGAAATGGCCCAGCGAGACACTCAGTTGCACCGAACCGCGACGACAAAGTCACTGTGCCAACACCTTCACCGCGCGGACTGCAGCGGTTCAAGAAGGCAGCTCACCACCACCTTCTCGAGGGCAATGAGGAATGGGCAATAAATGCGGGGCCTTGCCAGCGACACCCACATCCCAGGGACGAAAACTAAAAAAAAAATTCTGTGGTATTTTCAATCATGTACTGGTGAGGGATTCAATTCATCTTCATTCACTCCATCAAGCACAGGAACAGACAATTATATTTACATTAAAAAGTAAGGCAGGCAAGCCCGTACTGAAAGAGATGCAATTTCATTATTAAGAAGGGGGATTTTAATGAATTTATGGATCAACTGTCTGTATCCAAAGACAGGATAATCTGGACAATGCCTTCTAACGTGTTAATAAATATTCCCTTGCAAAGCAGACAGCTTCTTGCTGTCTAATATTACATCTTTTCATTTTACTTGGGTTCTATCGAAAAGCAGTTAATGAGATGAAAATTCTTTTTTAATTAACCACATTCTCCGCCCTCATCGCCTGTGCTCCGATTGCCTCTCCCAAGCCAGTAGGATGTAGAATATGATCTGTATCTGCGCGCAGGGGAGACAGGAAAATGTCTCCAGAGATCTGCGTACTGCTTCGATCTCGACAGAAGGCAGAGAGCTGGATGAACAGTGGTGTGTTGATCGCCCACTGCCTCTGAAACGCTCCTTCCCACTTTCATCTGCGCGCTCAGCTTTGCCAATATTCTCCTCTCATGCACTCCGTCCCAACATGCACGCCAGCTCAGTCAGAACTCGACCGAGCCTATGACTCCTGTCCTTGTCAATCTCCATTGCTTCCTCATCCCTGCCTTTGATACCTCTAGACTCGACTATTCCGACGCACTCCTGGCCGGCCTCCCACATTCCACCCTACGCAAACTAGAGCTCATCCAAAACTCGGCAGCCCCCGTGTCCTAACTCGCACCAAGTCCCGTTCGCCCATCGCCCCCTGTTTTCACTGACTGGCTCCCGGTTAATCAACGCCTTGATTTTAAAATCCTCGCTTACAAATCTTTCCATGGCCCTCACCCCCCTGCCTCCCGATCTCGGTGACTGCTCCCAGGAGGCGTATTGGCAATTTAAATGCTTCAACGAGGCTGGAAGCCTCCGATTAAGAAGGCAAATGGCACGTTGGCCTTCATAGCGAGAGGATTCGAGTACAGGAGCAAGGAATTCTTGCTGCAGTTGTACAGGGCCTTGGTGAGACCACACCTTGAGTATTGTGTGCAGTTTTGGTCGCATTCTCACAGAATCACAGAATCCCCACAGTGCAGATAGAGGCCATTTCGGCCCATCGAGCCTGCACCGACACATATCCCACCCTATCCCCGTAACCCCACGTATTTAATCCCCCTAACACTAAGGGTCAATTTATCATAGCCAAATCAGCCTAACCCGCACATCTTTGGACTGTGGAAGGAAACCGGAGCACCCAGAGGAAACCCACGCAGACACGGGGAGAATGTGCAAACTCCACACAGTCACCCAAAGCCGGATTCGAACCCGGGTCCCTGGCACTGTGAGGCAACAGTGCGAACCACTATGCCACCGTGTTGCCCTGAGGAAGGATGTTCTTGCCATGGAGGGAGTGCAGCGAAGATTCACCAGAATGATACCTGGGATGGCAGGAATGACGTATGAAGAGAGATTGGGTCGATTAGGCTTATATTCGCTAGAGTTTAGAAGAATGAGAGGGGATCTCATTGAAACTTATAAAATTCTAACAGGACTAGACAGACTAGATGTAGGAAGGCTGTTCCCGACGGCGGGGGAGTCCAGAACCAGGGGTCACAGTCTAAGGATAAGGGGTAAGCCATTTAGGACTGAGATGAGGAGGATTTTCTTCACCCAGAGAGTGGTGAACCTGTGGAATTCTCTACCACAGAAGGCAGTTGAGGCCAATTCATTAAATATATTCAAGAAGGAGTTGGATATATTTCTTAAGGCTAAAGGGACCAAGGGATATGGGGAGAAAGCAGAGACAGGGTTCTGAATTTGGACGATCAGCCATGATCGCATTGAATGGCGGAGCAGGCTCGAGGGGCCGAATGGCCGACTCCTGCTCCTATCTTCTATGTTTCTATGATTTAAGCTGCTTTGCAGGTTTTACAGTGGCGGGCAGGGTTTCCCAGGCTTCGGGAAACCCGGCAGCTCAAAGGAGGTGAAGACGGCTTTGGGGAGAAGGTAATTGCCTTTACAGCGCGGTTAGTGGGCCAGGAGAAAAAGTTATACAGGACCTTTGTGAGACCACACCTGGAGTACTGTGTGCAGTTTCGGTCTCCTGACCCAAGAAAGGATATACTTGCCATAGAGGGAGTGCAGCGAAGGTTCACCAGACTGATTCCTGGGATGGCAGGACTGTCGTATGAGGAGCGATTGGGTCGACTAGGCCTGTATTCACTAGAGTTTAGAAGAATGAGAGGGGATCTCATTGAAACGTATAAAATTCTGACAGACTGGATGCAGGGAGGATGTTTCCCCTGGCTGGGGGGTCTAGAACGAGGGGTCACAGTCTCAGGATACGGGGTAGGACATTTAGGACTGAGATGAGGAGAAATTTCTTCACTCAGAGGGTGGTGAACCTGTGGAATTCTCTACCACAGAAGGCTGTGGAGGCCAAGTCACTGAATATATTTAAGAAGGAGATGGATAGATTTCTAGACACAAAAGGCATCAAGGGGTATGGGGAGAGAGCGGGAATATGGTATTGAGATAGAGGATCAGCCATGATCATATTGAATGGCGGAGCAGGCTCGAAGGGCCGAATGGCCGACTCCTGCTCCTATTTTTCTATGGAGGAGTGCTTCCCCCTCGGCTCCTCCCGCCCCATCAGACACCCGTCCCCCCCATACAAAGATCCCCTGGGATCAGATCCCCAGCTCCCCCCGGGGTCAGGGATTGGACACTCCCTCCCTTCCTCCCTGCACCGCCCCCCCCCGCACCCCCCAAATCCTCCTTGGGGTCGTGGATCAGACCAACCTACTCCTGCGGCCTGCTCCGGAGTCCTCCCCGCCCAGCTGGAAGCCAAGCCTGTCAGTCAGGCTGACATCCGGGCGGGGAGCCCGTCGGGTACAAAAGACACAGGCCGAAAATGTTCGAAACTCCCCGTGCCCCACCCTGGGCCGACGTAACCCTCCCCTGTTAATGTCGAGGCCCGAAACTCCGGCTCCGAATTCTGGATTCACATCCAGGGGGAACATTCGCGTCTGGTGGCTGCGGTTGGCCTATCCTCATCCTGTAGCTTGTGGGAGCCTGTACAATCCTCCCACTCCATAGGTCTGACCGCCCTGGCTGCTGGTATAAGGATGGCTACTGCCGTGGATGGAGTGTTCACACTGGGGCCGGACAGACTGTGAATCAGCCCGTGGCTCAGTGGGCAGCACACTCGTCTCTGGGTCAGGAGGTCGTGGGTTCAAGTCCCACTCCAGACACTTGAACCCAAAAAATCCAGGCTGACACTCCCAGTGCAGTACTGAGGGAGCGCCGCACTGTCGGAGGGGCAGTACTGAGGGAGCGCCGCACTGTCGGAGGGGCAGTACTGAGGGAGCGCCGCACTGTCGGAGGGGCAGTACTGAGGGAGCGCCGCACTGTCGGAGGGTCAGTACTGAGGGAGCGCCGCACTGTCGGAGGGGCAGTACTGAGGGAGCGCCGCACTGTCGGAGGGGCAGTACTGAGGGAGCGCCGCACTGTCGGAGGGGCGGTACCGAGGGAGCGCCGCACTGTGGGAGGGGCGGTACTGAGGGAGCGCCGCACTGTCGGAGGGGCGGTACTGAGGGAGCGCCGCACTGTCGGAGGGGCGGTACTGAGGGAGCGCCACACTGTCGGAGGGGCGGTACTGAGGGAGCACCGCACTGTCGGAGGGGCGGTACTGAGGGAGCACCGCACTGTCGAAGGGGCAGTACTGAGGGAGCACCGCACTGTCGAAGGGGCGGTACTGAGGGAGCTCCGCACTGTCGGAGGGGCGGTACTGAGGGAGCGCCACACTGTCGGAGGGGCAGTACTGAGGGAGCGCCGCACTGTCGGAGGTGCCGTCTTTCGGATGAGACCTTAAACCGAGGCCCCGTCTGCTCTCTCAGGTGGATGTAAAAGATCCCACGGGCACTATTCGAAGAAGAGCAGGGGGAGTTCTCCCCGGTGTCCTGGGGCCAATATTTATCCCTCAACCAACATAACAAAAAACAGATGATCTGGTCATTATCATATTGCTGTTTGTGGGAGCTTGCTGTGCGCAAATTGGCTGCCGCATTTCCCACATTACAACAGTGACCACACTTCAAAAAATACTTCATTGGCTGTAAAGCGCTTTGTGACGTCCGGTGATCGTGAAAGGCGCTATAGAAATGCAAGCCTTTCATTCTTTGAATCCATTCCCAAGAATAAAGTGTGACGTTACAGAAACAGCAACCCCAGATGGCCTGAACGCAGAGATATTATACACAGGCGGTACAGCGCACTGTCTCTCTTAAACAGCCTGAAATAAATCCTGAGGGTGGTGCTTCTCCATTTATGTTATCTGGTCCCCAATCTGGCTGTCACAACAGTGACTGAAGCCGTGAATCCTGTGTTAATGGATCCTCCTTGGGACCCAACTGAAGGCGGAATCCATCTGACAGATCATGACATTTCCTGCCCGATATCTCACCGCAGTGACAGTCTCAAACGGCAATCAGGGCTTCAGAGGGACGCTGCAAAGCTCCACAAAGACATCCGATATCCCAGACGGGTAGAGGAGCAACACAGCGGCCCCAGTTTATTCAGAAAGCTGGGGAAATGCCCCCCCCCGGACTGGGAGGATAGGACAGGACACCGCTGGAGTTGAAAGACCAGACAAGACAAAGGAATTGAGAGGTGAATTAGGGTTAACCCTAACCCGCATGCGGAACCGCAGGAGGGAGCAGAGAGGGAGGAAAACAAAGAGATGCACACTTGGGAAATGGAGCAACGTCCCTTCATTTCAACATCAAGAGAATGGAGCGAGGACAAAGAATTTGCTGGTCAGGGTATTGGGAGGTTGGCAGGAACCAAGGTGAAAGTTCAAAGGAGCAATGGCCATTATAGTATTGATAGAAGAGCCAAGAAAGGTTGGGGAGTGAGAGAGAGCGAGCTGAGAAAGAATTGACTTTCGGGTGACGAGCTTTCTTACAAAGCGCTTCACCCAGTATTCACAGCACAGAAACAGGCCATTCGGCCCAACCGGTCCGTGCCGGTGTTTCTGCTCCACTCGAGTCTCCTCCCACCCCTCTTCATCTCACCCCATCAACATATCCTTCTATTCCTTTCTCCCTCATTTCTTGTCCAGCCTCCCCTTAAACACATCTATACTATTCGCCTCAACCACTCCCTGTGGTAGCAAGTTCCACATTCTCCCCACTCTCTGGGTAAAGAAGTTTCTCCTGAATTCCCGATTGGATTTATTAGTGACTCTCTTATATTGATGGCCCCTAGTTCTGGTCTCCCCCACAAGTGAAAACATCATCTCTACCTCTACCCTGTCGAATCCTTTCATAATCTTGAAGACCTTGAGAATGCTGTTCAAGAATATTGAAAAGATGCCAAGAGACGTTCCCCAGATATCATAATAGAATTCAAGTCGTGCAGTGATTTGGGTTTTATAAAGATTTAAGAGATGTTATGCTTAAAGAGAAATGTGAAAAATAACAAACAACATTGCATTCATGTAAAGAAAAAAAAGACAGATTCCCGTTTCTCCCGCGCCTTTCACCACCTCAGGACATCCCAAAGCGCTTTACAGCCAATGAAGTACTTTTTTTGAAGTGTGGTCACTGTTGTAATGTAGGAAACGCGGCAGCCAATTTGCGCACAGCAAGCTCCCACAAACAGCAATGTGATAATGACCAGATCATCTGTTTTTTAGTGATGTTGGTTGAGGGATAAATATTGGCCCAGGACACCGGGGAGAACTCCCCTGCTCTTCTTCCAATAGTGGCCGTGGGATCTTTTACATCCACCCGAGAGGGCAGACGGGGCCTCGGTTTAACGTCTCATCTGAAAGTAGACGGAGAAAATTTGAGAGGAGAAAAAAAAGATGGTTCCCAATGTTAGTAGTCACTCTCCTTGCTCCTCTAGTTCACAGTAAGCACAAGATACTTCGCAGTATCGTATACTGAACAGACTTTATTGATACACAGTACAGGTGATAGGCCTAACTGTATACAGAGAGTGGCTATTCAGCTTCAAATTCTGTCTTTCAAGCCCCCTGAAGACCTATTGAAAACCGTGCTCCTTTATACACCATACTTTGCCTACATCAAAGGTACATGTCACA
Organism: Squalus acanthias; assembly: GCA_030390025.1. Taxonomy (NCBI): domain Eukaryota; kingdom Metazoa; phylum Chordata; class Chondrichthyes; order Squaliformes; family Squalidae; genus Squalus; species Squalus acanthias. The sequence goes on from JASTWF010000072.1 coordinate 1,391,693, forward strand.
GATAAGACCTCATGATGTATCTGTTCCCAAATCCATTGAAGACAGTCTCTTCATGCAAACAGTTGTAGTTGTTTACTCCGAAGCTACTTCCCTTAAACAAGACTCCCTGACGTAACTGTTCTCAACCCCTTTGAAGAAAAAGCTTTACCAGCCGTTATCTTTCTATACTATTCTTAACGGATCCCTCTTCCTATGTTTGCCGTGGCTCAGTGGGCAGCACCCTCGTCTCTGAGTCAGAAGGTTGTGGGTTCGCAGTCGCACCACAGAGACTTGAGCACAAAAATCTAGGCGGATACTCCAGTGCAGTACTGAGGGAGCGCCGCACTGTCGGACGGCAGTACTGAGAGAGCGCCGCACTGTCGGACGGCAGTACTGAGAGAGCGCCGCACTGTGGGCGAGGCAGTACTGAGGGAGCGCCGCACTGTCGGAGGGGCAGTACTGAGGGAGAGCCGCACTGTCGGAGGGGCAGTACTGAGGGAGTGCCGCACTGTGGGCGGGGCAGTACTGAGGGAGCGCCGCACTGTGGGCGGGGCAGTACTGAGAGAGCGCCGCACTGTCGGAGGGGCAGTACTGAGGGAGCGCCTCACTGTCGGAGGGGCAGTACTGAGGGAGCGCCGCACTGTCGGAGGGACAGTACTGAGGGAGCGTCACACTGTCGGAGGGCAGTACTGAGGGAGTGCCGCACTGTCGGAGGGGCAGAACTGAGGGAGTGCCGCACTGTCGGAGGGGCGGTACTGAGGGAGCGCCGCACTGTCGGAGGGGCAGTACTGAGGGAGCGCATCACTGTCGGAGGGACAGTACTGAGGGAGCGCCGCACTATCGGAGGGGCCGTTTTTCGGATGAGACATTAAACCGAGGCCCCGTCTGCTCTCTCAGGAGGATGTAAAAGATCCCATGGCAGGATTCCGAAGAAGAGCAGGGGAGTTCTCCCCGGTGTCCTGGGGCCAATATTTATCCCTCAATCAACAGCACTAAAAAACAGATGATCTGGTCATTATCACATTGCTGTTTGTGGGAGCTTGCTGTGCGCAAATTGGTTGCCGCGTTTCCCACATTACAACAGTGACTACACTCCAAAAAATACTCCATTGGCTGTAAAGTGCTTTGGGACGTCCTGAGGTGGTGAAAGGCGCTGGAGAAATGCAAGTCTTTCTTTTTTTTTTTAACACCCTAGCCCCACAAAGATACACTTTAATCATCATGGCGGATGTCATTACTGCCAGGTATTTCCTTGCACAAGAACTTCACATATCAGAAGACAAGCTACGGTTCCCTCTCGCGACACTTCAGGGCCATCCTGTTTTGTATCGGAAAGTCTACTGATACGCAAAAGTCCGACTGTTGATCCTTTGACTCCCCACGGTGACCAACGTCCGACGGTAATGCTTTGATCTTCTCCGAGACCGCGATTGCATGGCCGTGTCTGTTCCTCACACGTTGCTTTCTATGGGCCAGAGTTGCAAACAGGAAGCAGTTGTTCCTTTCAAGCCATTCATCTGCGATAAACTGCCTGCATGCCATAAATCTTTTTGACACCAGTGCCAGCCAATTCGAATGCAGTGTTGGCAGCGTGAGCCAACCCATTTCTCATTGGCCGGCAGGGTGACAGCTGACTGGCTCACGTCGAGCGCTGGCACACGTCAAGGCAAAGACAACAATGGAAAACACTCGGGCCCTAACATTCTTCATTTTATTCATTCAGGGGATGTGGGACGTCGCTGGCAAGGCCCAGCATTTATTGCCCATCCCTAGTTGCCCCTTGAGAAGGTGGTGGTGAGCCGCCTTCTTGAACCGCTGCAGTCCGTGCGGTGAAGGTGCTCCCACAGTGCTGTTAGGGAGGGAGGTCCAGGATTTTGACCCAGCGACGATGAAGGAACGGCCGATATATTTCCAAGTCAGGATGGTGTGTGTGACTTGGAGGTGGAACTTGGAAGTGGTGGTGTTCCCATGCGCCTGCTGCCCTTGTCCTTCTAGGTTGAAGAGGTCGCGGGTTTGGGAGGTGCTGCTGAAGAAGCCTTGGCGAGTTGCTGCAGTGCATCTTTTGATGGTGCACACTGCAGCCACGGTGCGCCGGTGGTGGAGGGAGTGAATGTTTAAGGTGGTAGATGGGGTGCCTGAAAAAAGAACTCATAACACAGACCAGATGGTCCCAGGTTTGTGCTGATCTCACCTAGGACAGAGCCTGGAGTGGTTCTATTGACTCCTTGGGCTTTCACAGTGGCGCCTCCTGGATGTAGTTCATGTGTGTGGATATTGGACGACACCAGCATCAGCCGCAGGTAACTGAGAGGTTCTACCCATCAGGAAAGATTGAACAGGCTGGGCCTCTTTTCTCTGGAAAAGAGAAGACTGAGGGGTGAGCTGATAGCGGTCTTGAAGATTATGAAGGGGTTCGATAGGGTAGACGTAGAGAAGATGTTTCCACTTGTGGGGGAGACCAGAACTAGGGGCCATCAATATAAGAGTCACTGATAAATCCAATGGGGAATTCAGGAGAAACTTCCTTACCCAGAGAGTGGTGAGAACGTGGAACTAGCTACCACAGGGAGTGGTTGAGGCGAATAGTATCGATGCATTTAAGGGGAAGCTGGATAAACACATGAGGAAGAAAGGAACAGAAGGATATGTTGATGGGGTGAGATGAAGAGGGGTGGGAGGAGGCTGGTGTGGAGCAGAAACACCGGCACGGACCAGTTGGGCCGAATGGCCTGTTTCTGTGCTGTACATTCTCTGTAATAGTATCGTTTTTGTAATAGGTGCCCAATCCTCTCTGCCAACATTCACTGTCTAGCTCACACTTGGAAGAAGGGTCACTTGGGGAGGGAGAGGTGGGGAAGAGGTGCTAATGAAACTGTGCCCCAACAAACTCAAGAGACTTCTTCAACGAGGATGTTGCCAGGGCTGGAGAATTTTAGCTATGAGGAAAGATTGGAGAGGCTGGGGTTGTTTTCTTTGGAACAGAGGGGGCTGAGGGGAGATTTAATTGAGGTGTATAAAATTATGAGGGGCCGAGATAGAGTGGATAGGAAGGACCTATTTCCCTTAGCAGAGAGGTCAATAACCGGGGGGCAGAGATTTAAAGTAATTGGTGGAAGGATTAGAGGGGAGTTGAGGAGAACTTTTTTCACCCAGAGGGTGGTGGGGGTCTGGAACTCACTGCCTGAAAGGGTGGGAGAGGCAGAAACCCTCATCACATTTAAAAAGTACTTGGATGTGCACTTGGGATGCTCTAACCTGCAGGGCTACGGACCAAGAGCTGGAAAGTGGGATTAGGCTGGATGGCTCTTTGTCGGCCGGCGCGGACACGATGGGCCGAATGGCCTCCTTCCGTGCTGTAAATTTCCATGATTCTACGATTCGGCCCTGATTTTAACTCCAGGCCTGTTTCCGCCCCCCTTGCTCAGGGCCCGAGTTAAAATCACGGTCGGCTCTGGACGACGTCATCGGGCATAACGTAAACTGGCTCTGGGGCGCGCGCGCGCTCTTGTCCATTGCCGCCCGCGGGTCAAAGTGCGCGGTCACGGCGGCTCGGTATGAGCCGGGACGGCATTAACCGCCCGCCCCGCGCGAGTCGGGTCAGAATCGCTCCCCCCCTCTCCCCCACCCCCGAATTCGGATGAGGTGGCGAGCGAAGTGGGAAGGGAAAATCACGCCGGGAACAGAAGCTGCAATGGGAAGAGGCGGTCATCTCTCAGAAGGAGAAATGATATGCCTCCAGAATTATTATTTAAATGAATTTCTGTCTGTTGATGCTAAAGCTGCCATACCTCGCTCAGCGAGAAAATCTATCTGGAAAATTAATGAATGGAGATCTCTCCTTAGGCAAATTCTAATGTGTGTTTGGACAAAACAGAGAACACATTATGAGTGCATTACTCAGGCTTTGACGCTAATAACAGTTTTTGCCTCGCATTCCCTTTGTTTCCTCAATCCCTCTTAAAGGAGATTTGCTTTCACAAATGGCTGAAGATGCCTGAACTGCTATTAGAATGATTTGGCAGCAAATGTCGAGCGCGATTCAGCGAGGGCTGCAGGCGCTCTCGTGTGCTGAAACCCCAAACTCCTCCGCGCGCTCCTCTGCGGAGAGTCGGCCGGGGGGGAGCTGGGGGGGAAGGTGGTGGGCAGAGAGAGTCGCCTCGGAGGGGAAGGTGGCGCGAAAACGAGGAGGGGGGGGGGATATCGACCCCCCCCCCCCGCCTGATGTAAAACTCCGCCGCCTGCCACGGATCTGAATGTCGAGTGGGGCGGATGACAAGAGGTCATTGGTGAAGCGCCTGATCACCTTTGGAATTCTCTACCCCAGAGGGCTGTGGAGGCTCAGTCGTTGAGTATATTCAAGGCTGAGATCGATAGATTTTTGGGCTCTAGGGGAATCAAGGGATATGGGGATCGGGCAGGAAAGTGGAGTTGAGGTCGAAGATCAGCCTTGACCTTATTGAATGGCGGCGCAGGCTCGAGGGGCCGAATGGCCGACTCCTGCTCCTATTTCTTATGTTCTTATACCACCACTGGCACCCAACATGAATTTCCACCCTTCGGACAAGGCAGCTTGAGCAGAAGAACATAAGAATTAGGAGCAGGAGTCGGCCATTCGGCCCCTCGAGCCTGCTCCGCCATTCAATAAGATCATGGCTGATCTTCGACCTCAACCGATGCTGCCTGACCTGCTGAGCATTTCAAGCAAAGGGTAATGGTTGACGGGTGTTTTTGTGACTGGAAGGCTGTTTCCAGTGGGGTTCCGCAGGGCTCAGTACTGGGTCCCTTGCTTTTTGCGGTATATAACAATGATTTAGACTTGACTGTAGGGGGTATGATTAAGAAGTTTGCAGATGATACAAAAATCGGCCGTGTGGTTGATAATGAAGAAGAAAGCTGTAGATTGCAGGAAGACATCACTGGACTGGTCAGGTGGGCAGAACAGTAGCAAATGGAATTCAATCCGGAGAAGTGTGAGGTGATGTATTTGGGGAGGGCCAACAAGGCACGGGCAGTGTACTGAGAAGTGTAGAGGAACAAAGGGACCTTGGAGTGGATGTCCACAGATCCCTGAAGGTAGCAGGACAGGTAGATAAGGTGGTTAAGGCGGCATACGGGATACTTGCCTTTATTAGCCGAGGCATAGAATATAAGAGCAGGGAGGTTACGCTTGAACTGTATAAAACACTAGTTAGGCCTCAGCTAGAGTACTACGTGCAGTTCTGGTCACCACATTACAGGAAGGATGTGATTGCACTAGCGAGGGTGCAGAGGAGATTTACGAGGATGTTGCCAGGACTGGGGAATTTTAGCTATGAGGAAAGATTGGAGAGGCTGGGGTTGTTTTCTTTGGAACAGAGGAGGCCGAGGGGAGATTTAATTGAGGTGTATAAAATTAGGAGGGGCCGAGATAGAGTGGATAGGAAGGACCTATTTCCCTTAGCAGAGAGGTCAATAACCAGGAGGCAGAGATTTGAAGTAATTGGTGGAAGGATTAGAGGGGAGTTGAGGAGAACTTCTTTCACCCAGACGGTGGTGGGGGTCTGGAACTCACTGCCCGGCAACACATCAATTTTAAAATTCTCATCCTTGTTTTCAAATCCCTCCATGGCCCTCGCCCCCTCCCTATCTCTGTAACCTCCTCCAGCTCTGCAACCTCCGAGATCTCTGCGCTCCTCCAATTCTGGCCTCTTGCGCATCCCCCAATTTCCATCGCCCCACCATTGGCGGCCGTGCCTTCAGCTGCCTGGGGCCCTAAGCTCTGGAATTCCCTCCCTAAACCTCTCCGCCTCTCTCCCCTCCTTTAAGATGCTCCTCAAAACCTCCCTCTTTGACCGAGCTTTTGGTCACCATCCTAATATCTCCTTATGTGGCTCGGGGTCAAATTTTGTTTGATAATCGCTCCTGTGAAGGGCCCTGGGACGTGTTACTGTGTTAAAGGCGCTCTATAAATACAAGCTGCTGTTGTCGTCGTAGCTATCAGGTTCGAGGAAGCTCACAGATGTTCCTCTAATGGTGTCACACTGGTGGCTGAAATACCAGGGGATGGCAATATGTTATTTTTAATTAGACTTTCTAAAAGCTGGCTTCTCCTGGTTGAGATACGATTCACGATACGAATCGTTTCTGCGCCTCATTTGGTCTTTGGAAAAGGGTTCCTGGAGCCTTAGCTGGGAAGCAGCACCATGACGTAATCACTCGAAGACTAAAAGATGTTCGTGACTCTTAAGAAAAAATGCGCGAGGGGGTGCACGGACAGAGAGTCCTAGGGGTATATGTGCACACAAAGCGTTGAAGGTTGGCAGGGCAGGTTGAGAAAGCAGTTAAAAAGACTTACAGGATCCTGGGCTTCATAAACAGAGACATAGTGGGCGATTCTGCCAGCCCTGGGGAGGTGGGTATGGAGGCGGGACTGCCGAGAAAATGGCAGAATCTGGGAGCGGGTACCGAACCCGCCCCCAACCCGCCTCCGTGCCATCTTCCCAGGAGGCGGGTCCCAGACTCGCGCAGGGACCCGTCTCCTCGAGGCGGGAAGGGGATTACAGCCAATTGACTCCCTGTTAACAGGTAGTTAACAGGCAGTTAAGAGGATTATCCTCATTTTACCAACACAAGTGTGGGCTTCCTGACGTCGGGAAACCCCGCCAGGGTCAGCGAGGCGAGCTGTGGGTCTGCGGGGGTGAGAGGGATCAAAAAGTCCGCTGTGGAGGTGAGTGATGGGTGCAATTCTGAAGAGGTAAGTATGTGAGGTGAGTGAAAAGTGTTAGAAAAAGTTTACTTACCTTTGCTTCTTCCTGTAGGCTTCAACCCTTGGGGATCCGGAGACTCTCGCATCTCACCGGCAGAGATGACAGAATGGCTGCTGCATTCTCCGATGCAACAGCCATCTGCTTTCTGCTCGGCAAATAGGTTTGTTGAGTCTTGAATACAAGGACTCATCAAACAACAGAGAATGTCAGTGTTTGACAGCTTCACAGAGCTTCCTGATTGCTGTCCAGTGTCCCGTGCAGGGAAGTGTCAAAGGTTAAAATTGGCTTCAGCTGAATAACATGCCAACAGGTAACATTCGCGCCAGAGAAGTGCCAGGCAATGACTATCTACAAAAAGCGAGTCTAACCACCGCCCCTTGAAATTCAACGGCATTACCATCGCCGAATCCCCCACCATCAACATCCTGGGGGGTCACCATTGACCAGAAACTTAACTGGACCAGCCACATAAATACTTGTGCTCCAGAACTAGCCGCGCCTCTAGCCAAGCTGATCCAGTACAGCTCCAACACTGGCATCTATCCGACAATGTGGAAAACTGCCCAGGTATGTCCTGCCCACAAAAAGCAGGACAAATCCAACCCGGCCAATTACCGCCCCATCAGTCTACTCTCAATCATCAGCAAAGTGATGGAAGGTGTCATCGACAGTGCTATCAAGCGGCACTTACTCACCAATAACCTGCTCACTGATGCCCAGTTTGGGTTCCGCCAAGACCACTCGGCTCCCGACCTCATTACAGCCTTGGTCCAAATATGGACAAAGGAGCTGAATTCCAGAGGTGAGGGGAGAGTGACTGCCCTGGACATCAAGGCAGCATTTCACCGAGTCTGGCATCAAGGAGCCCTAGTAAAACTGAAGTCAATGGGAATCAGGGGGAAAACACTACACTGGCTGGAGTCATACCTAGCACAAAGGAAGATGGTTGTGGTGGTTGAAAGTCAATCATCACAGCCCCAGGACATCGCTGCAGGAGTTCCTCAGGGCAGTGTCCGAGGCCCAACGATCTTCAGCTGCTTCATCAATGACCTTCCCCCCAACATAAGGTCAGAAATGGGGATGTTCGCTGATGACTGCACAGTGTTCAGCGCCAGTCGCAACTCCACAGATAATGAAGCAGTCCATGCCCGCATGCAACAAGGCCTGGACGACGTTCAGGCTTGGGCTGATAAGTGGCAGGTAACATTCGCGCCATAGAAGTGCCGGGCAATGACTATCTCCAACAAGCGAGACTCTAACCATTTCCCCTTCACATTACCATCGCCGAATCCCCCACCATCAACATCCTGGGGGTCACCATTAACCAGAAACTTAACTGGACCAGCCACATAAATACTGTGGCAACAAGAGCAGGTCAGAGGCTGGGTATTCTGCAGCGAGTGTCTCACCTCCTGACTCCCCAAAGCCTTTCCACCATCTACAAGGCACAAGTCAGGAGTGTGATGGAATACTCTCCACTTGCCTGGATGAGTGCAGCTCCAACAACACTCAAGAAGCTCGACACCATCCAGGACAAAGCAGCCCACTTGATCGGCACCCCATATACCACCTTAAACATTCACTCCCTCCACCACCGGCGTACCGTGGCTGCAGTGTGTACCATCTACAAGATGCACTGCAGCAACTCGCCAAGGCTTCTTCGGCAGCACCTCCCAAACCTGCAACCTCCACCACCTAGAAGGACAAGGGCAGCAGGCGCATGGGACCACCACCACCTCCAAGTTCCCCTCCCAGTCACACACACCATCCTGACTTGGAAATATATTGGCCGTTCCTTCATCGTCGCTGGGTCAAAATCCTAGAACTCCCTCCCTAACAGCACTGTGGGAGCACCTTCACCACACGGACTGCAGCGGTTCAAGAAGGCAGCTCACAACCACCTTCTCAAGGACAATTAGGGATGGGCAATAAATGCTGGCCTTGCCAGCGACGCCCACATCCCATAAATGAATGAATAAAAATTTCTCGCCCTAGGTTCACATAAAGAACAGTCACATAAGTGTGGTACTTTCATGCGACAGTAACCCAGCATGACCCACTTCAGAGACTTGAGCACATAATCCAGGCTGACATTCCAGTGCAGTACAGAGGGGGCGCCGCACTGTCGGAGGGGCGATACTGAGGGAGCGTCGCACTGTCGGAAGGGCAGTACTGAGGGAGCGCCGCACTGTCGGAGGGTCAGTACTGAGGGAGCGCCGCACTGTCGGAGGGTCAGTACTGAGGGAGCGCCGCACTGTCGGAGGGTCAGTACTGAGGGAGCGCCGCACTGTCGGAGGGTCAGTACTGAGGGAGCGCCGCACTGTCGGAGGGGCAGTACTGAGGGAGCGTCGCACTGTCGGAGGGTCAGTACTGAGGGAGCGCCGCACTGTCAGAGAGGCAGTACTGAGGGAGCGCCGCACTGTCGGAGGGGCGGTACTGAGGGAGCGCCACACTGTCGGAGGTGCCGTCTTTCAGATGAGACGTTAAACCGAGGCCCCATCTGCTCTCTCAAGTGGACATAAAAGATCCCATGGCCACTATTTTGAAGAAGAGCAGGGGAGTTCTCCCCGGTGTCCTGGGCCAATATTTATCCCTCAACCAACATCACTAAAAACAGATGCTCTGGTCATTATCAGATTGCTGTTTGTGGGAGCTTGCTGTGCGCAAATTGGCTGCCGCGTTTCCTACATTACAACAGTGACCACACTTCTTTGAAAATAGTGCCATGGATTCTTTTACATCCACCTGAGAGAGCAGACAGGGCCTCGGTTTAACATCTCGTCCGAAAGACGGCCCCTCCGACAGTGCGGCGCTCCCTCAGTACTGCCCCTCCGACAGTGCGGGGCTCCCTCAGTACCGCCCCTCCCACAGTGCGGCGCTCCCTCAGTACCGCCCCTCCGACAGTGCGGCGCTCCCTCAGTACTGCCCCTCCGACAGTGCGGGGCTCCCTCAGTACCGCCCCTCCCACAGTGCGGCGCTCCCTCAGTACCGCCCCTCCGACGGTGCGGCGCTCCCTCAGTACTGCCTCTCCCACAGTGCGGCGCTCCCTCAGTACTGCCCCTCCGACAGTGCGGCGCTCCCTCAGTACCGCCCCTCCGACGGTGCGGCGCTCCCTCAGTACTGCCCCTCCCACAGTGCGGCGCTCCCTCAGTACCGCCCCTCCGACAGTGCGGCGCTCCCTCAGTACTGCCCCTCCGACAGTGCGGGGCTCCCTCAGTACCGCCCCTCCGACAGTGCGGCGCTCCCTCAGTACTGCCCCTCCGACAGTGCGGCGCTCCCTCAACACCGCCCCTCCGACAGTGCGGCACTCCCTCAGTACTGCCCCTCCGACAGTGCGATGTTCCCTCAGTACTGCCCTCCGACAGTGCGGCGCTCCCTCAGTACCGCCCCTCCGACAGTGCGGCGCTCCCTCAACACCGCCCCTCCGACAGTGCGGCGCTCCCTCAGTACTGCCCCTCCGACAGTGCGGCGCTCCCTCAGTACTGCCCCATGACAGTGCGGCGCTCCCTCAGTGCTGCCCCTCCGACAGTGCGGCGCTCCCTCAGTACTGCCCCTCCGACAGTGCGGGGCTCCCTCAGTACCGCCCCTCCGACAGTGCGGCGCTCCCTCAGTACTGCCCCTCCGACAGTGCGGCGCTCCCTCAACACCGCCCCTCCGACAGTGCGGCGCTCCCTCAGTACCGCCCCTCCGACAGTGCGGCGCTCCCTCAGTACCGCCCCTCCGACAGTGCGGCGCTCCCTCAGTACTGCCCCTCCGACAGTGCGGCGCTCCCTCAGTACCGCCCCTCTGACAGTGTGGCGTTCCCTCAGCACTGCCCCTCCGACAGTGCGGCGCTCCCTCAGTACTACCCCTCCGACAGTGCGGCGCTCCCTCAGTACCGCCCCTCTGACAGTGTGGCGTTCCCTCAGCACTGCCCCTCCGACAGTGCGGCGCTCCCTCAGTACCGCCCCTCCGACAGTGGGGCGCTCCCTCAGTACCGCCCCTCTGACAGTGTGGCGTTCCCTCAGCACTGCCCCTCCGACAGTGCGGCGCTCCCTCAGTACCGCCCCTCCGACAGTGCGGCGCTCCCTCAGTACCGCCCCTCCGACAGTGCGGCGCTCCCTCAGTACCGCCCCTCCGACAGTGCGGCGCTCCCTCAGCACTGCCCCTCCGACAGTGCGGCGGTCCCTCAGTACCGCCCCTCCGACAGTGCGGCGCTCCCTCAGTACTAGCACTGGGACTGTCAGCCTAGATTTTGTGCTCGAGTCTCTGGAGCGGGGACTCGAACCCACGACCTTCTGACTCCGGGGCGAGGGTGCTGCCCACTTGGCCATGAACCCCCTTGAGGCAGCAACAGAGAATCTCGCATCTCGGACTAACTCAACACGGGCGGCTCCGATAACACAAGCAGCAAAATAACAAGGAGGCTTAACATGGTTGTGGGGGGGGGCAGGGGGAGACGAATCGGCTGGAAATGCAAAGGGCAGAATAAAAAGAGTTAAAACTGAAAAGTTCCAAAAAATATTGAAATCCTAGAGACCTCCAGAGTGGAGTGTTTAAAAGGGTAAATTAATAGCGTGTCAGCTCCTTCCTCCGCTAGCAATCTGCAGTCCAGTCTGTGACCTGGTGATCTCACTTACACAAATATGCAATGCAATACACTATAATCGGCACTTAATCAGGCCTGTAATGCTATTCGAGCGGATTTGCTCCACTTCAAACAGACCAAGATCACCCTCCTGGAGTCCTGAAGCTGCGCGGAATGGTGCTAATGTTTTCCGCCGATCTGATATCTGCGTTTTATCTTTCAGATTATTTTTTTTTTGTGTGCTCGTCCAACATGAGGGAGACGATTTTCCATTTCGCTCTGACTACTGGACGTCAGAGTGCGTCATGGGGGCGATAACAGCCTGAGGTGCCACTGTACATTCTGCCCTGCATCCTGGATCAGTGACAGTGCAGCAAGTCTTAAATCAAATGCTATTAAATAAGCGGACACTTCCCCCCCCCCCGCCCCCCACCACCCCGCCCCCCCGCAACATTCAATTTTATTTCATTACAGACGCTCACCGTCCACTTCTATTTAATATAGGTCAGCAGGTCGGAGGCTGGGTGTTCTGCGGCGAGTGTCTCACCTCCCGACTCCGCAAAGCCTTCCCGCCATCGACCAACCTATTTACGCCTCTGTGAAAGCTGCCGATGAGCCGAAAGCGCAAGGGTGGCATTTAGAATGTGGCAGCTTAAAGACAATCAAAGTTAAACATTACGCAAATCACAAGTGAAACTGGAGAAGGCCTCAGGCTTTTCTTCATTTAATGGACATGTTTGTAATTTAATTCTTCCATCCTCCGAGCCCATTCGCTATCTCTTACTCGCTCCGAGATTAGCACTGTGTACTGCTAGATAGATCAGAGTACTACAAAAAGCTGTACCATGCTTTTCAAAATGCAAGATAGTTAGACACAAATATGCACAAGTACTAGATGTACGATATATAATTACGTCAAATGTACAGCACAGAAACAGGCCATTCGGCCCCACTGCTCCGTGCCGGTGTTTATGCTCCACACCAGCCTCCTCCCACCCCTCTTCATCTCACCCAGTCAACATATCCTTCCATTCCTTTCTCCCTCATGTGTTTATCTAGCCTCCCCTTGAATGCATCTATATTATTTAAGCCAGCACTTTAGGAAGGATGTGAAGGCCTTAAGAGAGGGTGCAGAAAAGATTTACGAGAATGGTTCCAGGGATGAGGGACTTCAGTGACGGGGAGAGACTGGAGAAGCTGGGGTTGTTCTCCTTAGAGCAGAGAAGGTTAAGGGAGATTGACCAGAATGGTTCCAGGGATGAGGGACTTCAGTGACGGGGAGAGACTGGAGAAGCTGGGATTGTTCTCCTTGGAGCAGAGAAGGTTGAGAGGAGATTTGATAGAGGTGTTCAAAATCATGAGGGGTCTGGACAGAGTAGATGGAGAGAAACTGTTCCCATTGGCAGAAGGGTCGAGAACCAGAGGACACAGATTTAAGGTGATTGGCAGAAGAACCAAAGGCGACCTGAGGAAAAACTTTTTTACGCAGCGAGTGGTTAGGATCAGGAATGCACTGCCTGAGAGGGTGGTGGAGGCAGACTCAATCGTGGCTTTCAAAAGGGAATTGGATAAGTACCTGAAGGAAATAAATTTGCAGGACTACGGGGAAAGGGCGGGGGAGTGGGACTAGCTGAAGTGCTCTTGCAAAGAGCCGGCACAGGCTCGACAGGCCGAATGGCCTCTTTCTGTGCTGTAACCATTCTATTCGCTTCAACCACTCCCTGTGGTAGCGAGTTCCACATTCTCACCACTCTCTGGGTAAAGAAGTTTCTCCTGAATTCCCTACTGGATTTATCAGTGACTATCTTATATTGATGGCCCCTAGTTCTGGTCTCCCCCACAAGTGGAAACATCATCTCTACGTCTACCCTATCGAACCCCTTCGTAATCTTGAAGACCTCGATCAGGTCACCACTCAGCCTTCTCTTTTCTAGAGAAAGAGCCCCAGCCTTTCCTGATGGGTAGAACCGCTCAGTTCTGGGATCATCCTTGTGAATCTTTTTTTGCACCTTCTCCAGCGCCTCTATAATCCTTATTATAAAATGGAGACCAGAACTGCGCACACCAAGTGTGGTCCAACCAAGGTTCTGTACCAGTTGAACAGAACTTCTCTGCTTTTCAATTCTATCCCTCTAGAAATGAACCCCAGTGCTTTGTTTATGGCCTCATTAACCTGCGACATTAATTTTAGTGATTTGTGTATCTGTTCCTCTGCCATATCTAGATACTTATTTTCCAAGGAATAGGTGGGCCTCCTTATTCTTCCTACCAAAATGTAGCACCTCACACCGATCTGTACTGATGTTCATTTGCTATTTACACACCCGTTCTGCAAGTTTATTAACGTCTTCCTGTATAGAAACATAGAAGATAGGAGCAGGAGTAGGCCATTCGGCCCCTCGAGCCTGCTCCGCCATTCAATGAGATCATGGCTGATCATCCAAACTCAGTACCCTGTCCCTGCTTTCTCCCCATATCCCTTGATACCTTTAGCCTTAAGAAATATATCCAACTCCTTCTTGAATATATTTAATGAATTGGCCTCAACTGCCTTCTGTGGTAGAGAATTCCACAGGTTCACCACTCTCTGGGTGAAGAAATTCCTCCTCATTTCTGTCCTAAATGGCTTACCCCTTATCCTTAGATTATGACCCCTGGTTCTGGACTCTCCGACCATCGGGAACATTCGTCCTGCATCTAGTTTGTCCAGAATTTTATATGTTTCGATGAGATCCCCTCTCATTCTTCTATACTCCAGCGAGTATAAGCCCAATCGACCCAATCTCTCCTCATACGTCATTCCTGCCATCCCAGGTATCAGCCTTGTGAATCTTCGCTGAACTCCTTCCATGGCAAGAACATCCTTTGTTGTCGCAGTCCTCCTCTGTGTTATTACGCAGCGAGTGGTCAGGATGTGGAACGCACTGCCCGTAAGGGTGGTGGAGGCAGACTCAATGGTGGCTTTCAAACAGGAGGCCTCGGATTGTGGCCGGCCGGGTTTCCCGGGCATCGGGAATCCCGAAATTTGCAGCGAGGCTGAGACAGCCTCCTTGCGGGGCAGGAGGAGCAGGAGGAGCTTCCTCCCGGCCGCTCCCAAGCTTCCCCCACCATCTGACCGCCCTCCCATACAAATCCCCCCGCCCCCAGATCGTACCACCTCCCCCCCGGGTCGGGGATCGGGCCACGCCTGAATCGGACCACACCTTGGGAAGTTACAGAGGGACTTAGGACAGATTAAGTGAGTGGTCAAAATCTGTGGCAGACGGAGTTGAATGTGGAGAAAGTCTGAGATCCTCCATTTGGATCCGAGACAGATCGATCAAAGTATTAGCTTCATGGTGAGAGACCAGGAGACGTGGAGGAGCGAAGGGATTTGGGTCTCCTGCGACACTAATCTGTGAAACCTGGTTCAAGAGCGATCTAAAAGGCCAATGGAATGTTGGGCCTTATCACGAGGAGGCTGGAACACAATGGGAACTGAAGGTTATGCTTCGGTTGTGCGGAGCCTTGGTCAGACCCCATCTGGAGTGCTGCCTTCAGTTCTGGGCATCATCGCACCTCAGCAGGAGTCGGCCATTCGGCCCCTCAAGCCTGCTCCGCCATCCGATAAGATCCTGGCTGATCTTCGACCTCAACTCCACTTTCCCGCCCGATCCCCATATCCCTCGATTCCCCTAGAGTCCAAAAATCTATTGCTCTCAGCCTTGAATATACTCAACGACTGAGTCTCTAGGGTAGAGAATTCCAAAGATTCAGCACCCTCTGAGTGAAGAAATTCCTCCTCATCTCAGTCCTAAATGGCCAACCCTTTATCCAGAGTCTATGCCCCCTGGTTCTAGAGGGAGACTTCCAGCCTCTCAGCATCTACCTTGTCAAGCTCTCTCAGAATCTTACATGTTTCAATGAGATCACCTCTCATTCTTCTGAACTCCAGAGAATGTAGGCCCAATCTGCTCAAACTCTCCTCATAGGACAACCCTCTCATCTCAGTATCAATCTGGTTCCATTGTCGTCGCGTTGTGCGAGTGACTGGATAGTAGAGGGCGAACTGGATTTCATCTCGCAGTTCCTACGTTGGCTGTTGCTTTCCCAGCGGGAAGCTCAGGGGCTGACGTAACCCTCACATCAGGGCAACTGAGGCCCCGGAGGACAGTTGCAAAGGTCAGCCTGATCCTGGCTGCTTTCTGCGTAATGGGCAGGCGCCTTGAGGGGGAGCTGCCGGAAGAGCGAGCACGTGGCACTGCCCAGAGAAAGAGCTTCGTTATCACTGCATGAGCGCACGTGCCAGGCCTCTGGTCCCGGGCTCCAGCTCTGGTAGGCCACAGGTCAGTTGGCAGGCTCTCCAAACAAACCCTGTGAGATAGCGGAGATAAAGCAGTTCGCTGAACCTGCATCTAGCAGAAAAGGCAAACCCAATCACCACCTGAAATTGGTCTTAATATTTCACTCCCCACACCCTTTACTATCCCACCCAGTCTAATCCCACTCTCCCTCTCACTCCCCGCACCCTTTACTATCCCACCCAGTCTAATCCCACTCTCCCCCTCACTCCCCGCACCCTTTAATATCCCACCCAGTCTAATCCCACTCTCCCCCTCACTCCCCACACCCTTTAATATCCCACCCAGTCTAATCCCACTCTCTCCCCCTCACTCCCCGCACCCTTTAATATCCCACCCAGTCTAATCCCACTCTCTCGCTCACTCCCCGCACCCTTTAATATCCCACCCAGTCTAATCCCACTCTCCCCCTCACTCCCCATTCCCTTTAATATCCCAAGTCTAATCCCACTCTCCCCCTCACTCCCCGCACCCTTTAATATCCCACCCAGTCTAATCCCACTCTCCCCTCACTCCCCACACCCTTTAATATCCCACCCAGTCTAATCCCACTCTCCCCGTACCCTTTAATATCCCACCCAGTCTAATCCCACTCTCCCCCTCACTCCCCACACCCTTGAATATCCCACCCAGTCTAATCCCACTCTCCCCCTCACTCCCCACACCCTTTAATATCCCACCCAGTCTAATCCCACTCTCCCGCTCACTCCCCTTACATTCTAATATCCCACTCAGTCTAATCCCACTCTCCCGCTCACTCCCCACACCCTTGAATATCCCACCCAGTCCAATCCCACTTTCCCCCTCACTCCCCACACCCTTTAATATCCCACCCAGTCTAATCCCACTCTCCCCCTCACTCCCCACACCCTTTAATATCCCACCCAGTCTAATCCCACTCTCTCGCTCACTCCCCGCACCCTTTAATATCCCACCCAGTCTAATCCCACTCTCCCCCTCACTCCCCGCACCCTTTAATATCCCACCCAGTCTAATCCCACTCTCTCGCTCACTCCCCGCACCCTTTAATATCCCACCCAGTCTAATCCCACTCTCCCCCTCACTCCCCATTCCCTTTAATATCCCAAGTCTAATCCCACTCTCCCCCTCACTCCCCGCACCCTTTAATATCCCACCCAGTCTAATCCCACTCTCCCCTCACTCCCCACACCCTTTAATATCCCACCCAGTCTAATCCCACTCTCCCCGTACCCTTTAATATCCCACCCAGTCTAATCCCACTCTCCCCCTCACTCCCCACACCCTTGAATATCCCACCCAGTCTAATCCCACTCTCCCCCTCACTCCCCACACCCTTTAATATCCCACCCAGTCTAATCCCACTCTCCCGCTCACTCCCCTTACATTCTAATATCCCACTCAGTCTAATCCCACTCTCCCGCTCACTCCCCACACCCTTGAATATCCCACCCAGTCCAATCCCACTCTCCCCCTCACTCCCCACACCCTTTAATATCCCACCCAGTCTAATCCCACTCTCCCGCTCACTCCCCTTACATTCTAATATCCCACCCAGTCTAATCCCACTCTCCCGCTCACTCCCCACACCCTTTAATATCCCACCCAGTCTAATCCCACTCTCCCGCTCACTCCCCACACCCTTTAATATCCCACCCAGTCTAATCCCACTCTCCCGCTCACTCCCCGCACCCTTTAATATCCCACCCAGTCTAATCCCACTCTCCCCCTCACTCCCCACACCCTTTAATATCCCACCCAGTCTAATCCCACTCTTCCCCTCACTCCCCACACCCTTTAATATCCCACCCAGTCTAATCCCACTCTCCCCCTCACTCCCCACACCCTTTAATATCCCACCCAGTCTAATCCCACTCTCCCCCTCACTCCCCGCACCCTTTAATATCCCACCCAGTCTAATCCCACTCTCCTCACTCCTCATGCCCGAGTCTAATGCCTCTTTAAAAGTCTCGTTGGACTGTGATCAAGATTGGAGTCAACACTCCTTCGACCAACACCACCGTGACGAGACCAGCGATGGACGGGAACAAATCGGATCCCCACAAACCTGAGAATGCCATTTCATTCGTATCAACCGCTGAAGATGCGCCTGTAATAATTATCCTTAACTCAATTACTTTCAGCAAACAATAAGATGCTTAATCAATACAATAGTTGAAAAAAGTGTTAATCCAATCATGCAATGTATAACCTTTGATGGATGTGGCTGGGTGAACGAACAATGAGAAAATACTAACTGGACAACAGGCCCTGCAAGTGCTGGGGACCTTTTTTTTTTTTATTCGCTTATGGGATGTGGGTGTCGCTGGCAAGGCCCAGCATTTATTGTCCATCCCTAATTGCCCCTTGAGGAGGTGGTGGTGAGCCGCCTTCTTGAACCACTGCAGTCCGTGTGGTGAAGGTGCTCCCACAGTGCTGTTAGGGAGAGAGTTCCAGGATTTTGACCCAGCGACGATGAAGGAACAGCCGATAGATTTCCAAGTCAGGATGGTGTGCGTGACTTGGAGGTGGTGGTGTTCCCATGCGCCTTGCTGCCCTTGTCCTTCTGGGTGGAAGAGGTCGCGGGTTCGGGAGGTGCTGCCGAAGAAGCCTTGGCGAGTTGCTGCAGTGCATCTTGTAGATGGTACACACTGCAGCCACGGTGCGCCGGTGGTGGAGGGAGTGAATGTTTAAGGTGGTGGATGGGGTGCCAATCAAACGGGCTGCTTTGTCCTGGAATGGTGTCGAGCTTCTTGAGTGTTGTTGGAGCTGCACTCATCCAGGCAAGTGGAGAGTATTCCATCACACTCCTGACTTGTGCCTTGTAGATGGTGGAAAGGCTTTGGGGAGTCGGGAGGTGAGACACTCGCCGCAGAATACCCAGCCTCTGACCTGCTCTTGTTACCACGGTATTTATGTGGCTGGTCCAGTTAAGCTTCTGGTCAACCTCAGTACTGGAACGACACAAGCACATTTTGGAGGGAGGAGGACAGCCCATGATATGCAGAGGAGGCGCAGAGTGAGACAATGGCCGGGATTTTTGCGGTCCGTGGTGAAGGAACGGCGCATCGCCGTTCGTTACGCTTACAGCTGCCCACAGAATCTCCGCGGGCTTTTGGCGCGGCAGCTTCTGGTAATTGGAGAGCGCGGCACCCTCCACAGGGGCTCGGTGGCATGTGAGAGCAGAGCAAGCGACCGGGTGCCTCCCCAACCAATCAGATTGAAGAACCCTCACTAAGCCATGCAGAGTCCAAACCAGGAAGTGGAGTATTCAAATTCAACGTCAAATCATGTACAGAAAGCAAAATAAAGAGAGGGAAAGAAAGATTCGCATTTCTACAGCGCCTTTCACGACCACCGGACGTCCCAAAGCGCTTTACAGCCAATTAATACTTTTTAACTGTGGTCACTGTTTTAATGCAGGAAACGCAGCAGCCAATTTGCACAGAGCAAGCTCCCACAAACAGCAATGTGATAATGACCGGATAATCTGTTGTAGTGATGTTGATTGAGGGATAAATATTGGCCCCAGGACACCGGGGCGAACTCCCCTGCTCCTCATCGAAATAGTGTCATGGGATCTTTTACGTCCACCTGAGAGGGCAGACGGGGCCTCGGTTTAACGTCTCATCCGAAAGACGGCACCTCCGACAGTGCGGCACTCCCTCAGTACCGCCCCTCCGACAGTGCGGCGCTCCCTCAGTACCGGCCCTCCGACAGTGCGGCGTTCCCTCAGTACCGGCCCTCCGACAGTGCGGCGCTCCCTCAGTACCGCCCCGCCGACAGTGCGGCGCTCCCTCAGTACTGCACTGGGAGTGTCGGCCTGGATTTTGTGCTCAAGACTATGGAGTGGGGCTCGAACCCACAACCTTCTGACTGAGACTGCTACCAACTGATCTCATAACGAGAAAGAAACTACACAGCGAACAATGAATGAACTCGCAGTTATACGGCGCCTTGCATGTCCTCAGAACATCCAAAAGCATGCAAGAAAGAATTTCCATGTGTGAAATCACCTTATCTCAATTTACAATCGCTTCGAAGTTCATGACACACAAGGGGAAAATGCAATAACAAAACACATTAAGCATCTACACTGCTAGTACTGTACAACTTAATAAAATGAATTCCCTTTTAATATATCTTGCCTCTGTCATTATTCTTTGTGCAGAAAATAAAATTTTAGTTGTCTAAAAGCCAAAGACACAAAGAGGCTGGTGCCTGCAAGGTGTCCTGGCGGTGACTGGAATCTCTTCCTGCTTGAACGCTGGGAGGTGGTGGTGACCTTCACAGATACTGCAAGTCCACAAAGGTGGATGACTACCTCTGCGGTTCGTTGTCGACCAACTTTGTCCGTTACCCAGTGTTTACATCACAGAAACAGGCCATTCGGCCCCACTGCTCCGTGCCGGTGTTTCTGCTCCACACCAGCCTCCTCCCACCCCTCTTCATCTCACCCCATCAACATAACCCTCTATTCCTTTCTCCCTCATGTGTTTATCCAACTTCCCCTTAAATCCATCTATACTATTCGCCTCAACCACTCCCTGTGGTAGCGAGTTCCACATTCTCACCACTCTCTGGGTAAAGAAGTTATTAGAGACTATCTTATATTGATGGCCCCTAGTTCTGGTCTCCCCCACAAGTGGAAACATCTTCTCTACGTCTACCCTATCGAACCCTTTCATAATCTTAAAGACCTCGATCAGGTCACCCCTCAGTCTAGAGAAAAGAGCCCCAGCCTGTTCAATCTTTCCTGATGGTTATAACCGCTCAGTTCTGGTATCATTCTAATAAATCTCTTTTTGCACCTTCTCCAGGGCCTCAATATCCTTTCTTTAATACGGAGACCAGGACTGTGCACAGTGCTCCTAGTGTGGTCTAACCAAGGTATATGGAGACCAGGACTGTGCACAGTGCTCCAAGTGTGGTCCAACCGAGGTATATGGAGACCAGGACCGTGCACAGTGCTCCAAGTGTGGTCTAACCGAGGTATATGGAGACCAGGACTGTGCACAGTGCTCCAAGTGTGGTCTAACCAAGGTATATGGAGACCAGGACTGTGCACAGTGCTCCAAGTGTGGTCCAACCGAGGTATATGGAGACCAGGACTGTGCACAGTGGTCCAAGTGTGGTCCAACCAAGGTATATGGAGACCAGGACTGTGCACAGTGCTCCAAGTGTGGTCTAACCGAGGTATATGCAGACCAGGACTGTGCACAGTGCTCCAAGTGTGGTCTAACCAAGGTATATGGAGACCAGGACCGTGCACAGTGCTCCAAGTGTGGTCTAACCAAGGTATATGGAGACCAGGACTGTGCACAGTGCTCCAAGTGTGGTCTAACCAAGGTATATGGAGACCAGGACTGTGCACAGTGCTCCAAGTGTGGTCTAACCGAGGTTCCATACAAGTTTAGCACAACTTCTCTGCTTTTCAATCCTGTCCTTCTGGAAATGAAGCCCAGTGCTTTGTTTGCTGTTTTATGGCCTCATTAACCTGTATCGTTATTTTAGTGATAAAGTGAGCTGCCTCGTCCGCTTGAACTTGCTCATGTACTGCTCCTCTGGCACGGCTACCTGAGCAACTATTACACCCCGCCCAGTGCCGACACCTGCGCTCTCGGTGCTCCTCGGCCACTCTCTCCTCCCGCTCCGCTCCAATATACCCACAAATGGTCATGCTCTCGAGCAGAACATTCCTGTGTAGCACTCACTTCTGTCACCGTTGTGCAAGATAATTCAATATAATCCCCTTTAGCAAGCTCAACAATAACCTTAACTTGGCCTGAGCCAGTGTCAGCCGTGCCTCAGTGGGCAGCACTCTCGCCTCGGAGTCAGAAGTTCGTGTGTTCGAGTCCCACTCCAGAGACTTGAGCGCAAAAATCCAGGCTGGCACTCCCAGTGCAGTACTGAGGGAGCGCCGCACTGTCGGAGGGGCAGTACTGAGGGAGCGCCGCACTGTCGGAGGGGCAGTACTGAGGGAGCGCCGCACTGTCGGAGGGGCAGTACTGAGGGAACGCCGCACTGTCGGAGGGGCGGTACTGAGGGAGCGCCGCACTGTCAGAGGGGCGGTACTGAGGGAGCGCCGCACTGTCGGAGGGGCGGTACTGAGGGAGCGCCGCACTGTCGGAGGGGCGGTACTGAGGGAGGGCCGCACTGTCGGAGGGGCGGTACTGAGGGAGCGCCGCACTGTCGGAGGGGCAGTACTGAGGGAGCGCCGCACTGTCGGAGGGGCAGTACTGAGGGAACGCCGCACTGTCGTAGGGGCAGTACTGAGGGAGCGCCGCACTGTCGGAGGGTCGGTACTGAGGGAGCGCCGCACTGTCGGAGGGGCGGTACTGAGGGAGCGCCGCACTGTCGGAGGGGCGGTACTGAGGGAGCGCCGCACTGTCGGAGGGGCGGTACTGAGGGAGGGCCGCACTGTCGGAGGGGCGGTACTGAGGGAGCGCCGCACTGTCGGAGGGGCGGTACTGAGGGAGCGCCGCACTGTCGGAGGGGCGGTACTGAGGGAGCGCCGCACTGTCGGAGGGGCGGTACTGAGGGAGCGCCGCACTGTCGGAGGGGCGGTACTGAGTGAGCGCCGCACTGTCGGAGGGGCGGTACTGAGGGAGCGCCGCACTGTCGGAGGGGCGGTACTGAGGGAGCGCCGCACTGTCGGAGGGGCGGTACTGAGGGAGCGCCGCACTGTCGGAGGGGCGGTACTGAGGGAGCGCCGCACTGTCGGAGGGGCGGTACTGAGGGAGGGCCGCACTGTCGGAGGGGCTGTACTGAGGGAGCGCCGCACTGTCGGAGGGGCAGTACTGAGGGAGCGCCGCACTGTCGGAGGGGCAGTACTGAGGGAGGGCCGCACTGTCGGAGGGGCAGTACTGAGGGAGGGCCGCACTGTCGGAGGGGCAGTACTGAGGGAGGGCCGCACTGTCGGAGGGGCGGTACTGAGGGAGCGCCGCACTGTCGGAGGGGCGGTACTGAGGGAGCGCCGCACTGTTGGAGGGGCGGCACTGAGGGAGCTCCGCACTGTCGGAGGGGCGGTACGGAGGGCTGTACACTGTGTTTTCAGTGAAAGAAAGACTTGCATTTCTATAGCGCCTTTCACGACCTCAGGACATCCCAAAGCGCTTTACAGCTAATGAAGTACTTTTTGAAGTGTAGTCACTGTCGTAATATGGGAAACGGTGCAGCCAAATTGCGGGCAGCAAGCTCCCACAAACAGCAAAGCGATAATGACCAGATCGTCTGTTTTTAGTGGTGTTGTTGGAGGAATGGTCAATAGATGGCTCCGAATCCTTTTCCACTTTTACTAATGGACATGCCTCCATTGAGTGCTTGCTTCATGCTTCCTGTTACATTGCTCAACCCTAGATTGATCCACCTGGTCGGCAATGCTCAGCCCATTAACTTAATTGATACAGAACCTTTTGAAAGCTATCAGTCGCTCTTACTTTTTCTTTTATTCGTTTTTATGGGATGTGGGCGTCGCTGGCAAGGCCAGCATTTATTGCCCATCCCTAATTGCCCCTTGAGAAGGTGGTGGTGAGCCGCCTTCTTGAACCGCTGCAGTCCGTGTGGTGAAGGTGCTCCCACAGCGCTGTTAGGGAGGGAGTTCCAGGATTTTGACCTAGCGACGATGAAGGAACGGCCGATAGATTTCCAAGTCAGGATGGTGTGTGACTTGGAGGGGAACTTGGAGGTGGTGGTGTTCCCATGCGCCTGCTGCCCTTGTCCTTCTAGGTGGAAAAGGTCGCGGGTTTGGGAGGTGCTGCCGAAGAAGCCTTGGCGAGTTGCTGCAGTGCATCTTGTAGATGGCGCACACTGCAGCCACGGTGCGCCGGTGGTGGAGGGAGTGAATGTTTAAGGTGGTGGATGGGGTGCCAATCAAGTGGGCTGCTTTGTCCTGGATGGCGTCGAGCTTCTTGAGTGCATTCATCCAGGCAAGTGGAGAGTATTGCATCACACTCCTGACTTCTGCCTTGTAGATGGTGGAAAGGCTTTGGGGAGTCAGGAGGCGAGACATCTCAAGAGGAGTCTCATCGCAAGACACAAAGCTTGGAATCGTCAACACATTTTACTGTTACTCTTGCTCACCTTCATGTGAATCCTCACTGGCGTCATGTGGCCCAGGAGTTGCGCTCTCGCCTGAGATTTGTGTCCGATTCCAACTCCAAGAAGGTAAACACATAATCTGTGCTAACCCTTCAGCGCAGTCGAGGGAGTGCTGCATTGTCAGAGGTGCTGTCATACTGATGAGAGGTTAAACCAAGCCCCCGTCTGACTCCTCAGGTGAATACAGAAGACTCCAGGGCACTGTCGAAGAAGAGCAGTGAAGACTTCTGCTGTTTTTTCGGCTCGTTCCCTCAACCAACACCAGTAAAAATGGATTAACGGGTCACTTGTCTATGGGATCTTGCGGTGTGCAAAAATTGGAAGCTGCTTTTGCCCAAACAAAAAAGAGACAACACCCTCGACTCTGAGTTGGAAGGTTGTGGGTTCGAGTCCCACTCCAGAGACTTGAGCACAAAAATCTAGGCTGACGCTCCCAGTGCAGTGCTGAGGGAGCGCTGCACTGTCGGAGGGGCGGTACTGAGGGAGAGCCGCACTGTCGGAGGGGCAGTACTGAGGGAGCGCCGCACTGTCGGAGAGGCAGTACTGAGGGAGCACCTCACTGTCGGAGCAGCTGTACTGAGGGAGCGCCGCACTGTCGGAGGGGCGGTACTGAGGGAGCGCCGCACTGTCGGAGGGGCAGTACTGCGGGAGTGCCGCACTGTCGGAGGGGCAGTACTGAGGGAGCGCCGCATTGTCAGAGGGGCAGTACTGAGGGAGCGCCGCACTGTCGGAGGGGCAGTACTGAGGGAGCGCCGCACTGTCGGAGGGGCCGTCTTTCGGATAAGACGTTAAACCGAGGCCCCGTCTGCTCTTTTGGGTGGAGAGATCATGTGGCACTATTTCGAAGAAGAGCAGGGGGAGTTCTCCCCGGTGTCCTAGCCCAATAGTTATCCCTCAATCAACATCATTAAAATAGTGTTTCTGGCCATGATCACATTGCTGTGTGTGGGAGCTTGCTGTGTGCAAATTGGCTGCCATGTTTCCCACATTACAACAGTGACTACACTCCAAAAGTACTTCATTGGCTGGAAAGCGCTTTGGGACGTCCGGTGGTCGTGAAAGGCGCTATAGAAATGCAAGAGCAAGACTTACTATATATATATATATAAATATAAATAAATAAATAAAGGGGACCCAGAACACATCACTGCATAACTGTACTACAACAATTTCTTACATTTATATCGCACCTCAAACATCGAAAAGGCATCTCACGGCACTTTACGGGGGAGGATTAGGTTGACTGGCCTGTAGTTGCCGGGGTCTAACATTTGCAACCCTCCAGTCCTCTGGCACCACCCCCATATCTCAGGAGGATTAGAAGATTGTGGCCAGGGCCTCCGCAATTTCTACCCTTACTTCCCTCAGTAACCTAGGATGCATCCCATCCGGACCAGGTGACTTTTCCACCTTGAGCGCTGCCAACAGTTTAGGCATCTCCTCCAATATTATCCAATTTCTCTACTACCACCTCCTTTACTGTGACATTGCATCTGTCTTCGCAAAACAAGAGGATCTTGCCAAAGTACTAATTTCGTACCTCAGCCATGCTGTCTGCTTTTACAAGATTGCATCCTTTTTGGTCCCTAATCAGCCCCACCTTTCTTTTGACTACCCTTTTACTATTTAGAAGTACATAAAGGACTTTTGGGTTCCCTTTTACGTTAGCCGCTAATCTATTCTCACACACTCTCTTTGCCCCCCCCTTATTTCCTTTTTCAGTTCTCCCCTGTACACTGTATATTCAGCTTGCTTCTCTACTGATGAACCCGACATTTATCATAAGCCTCCGTTCTGCTCGTTTTCAAAATTCAGCATGTAAAGAAAAAAAATCTCACTTTAGGATGAGGAAAGACAATGTGTGTGTGTGTCTCTCTTCATACACTTGCTGAAATTTAAAGTATTTATAATTTGAAACCAAAATCTGCAACAAGTTGGCAATCAATATACTCGGTCATGTTTATCTCTTTCTCTCTCTCACACGCACACACACACAGCCTGTGCTTTTAAAAAAACACTCAATATGTTATCTGAGCAAAGCTTTTGAAAGCTGACCTTTAGCTTTTCTACAAATATTTTTTGATAAAAAAGATCACAAATTAGGATGAGGAAAGACGTGTGCGCGCGTGTGTATATATATCTCGTTATAAAGTATAGAGTATTTATAATTTGAAACCAAAAGCTGCAATTAATGTACTCTGTCGTGTTTATCTCTCTCTCTCACACACACACACACAGCATTTAAAAAAAACACTATGTTATCTGAAAAAAGCTTTGGAAGCTTGACCTCTAGCCTTTCTTCAAATCGTTTTAAAAAGCAACCCAATAAATTTGTCGAGAGAGTGAGGGAGTAGCATTCAGTCACACAACAAGCGTAAATGCTCCCTTGTGCATCCTGCAAAATTGTGCCTATTTCTCGAGCTCAGATTGCAGGAGCTGTCTTCGGCTGACAGCGTCACTGCTCTGGGCAAAGATATCAAGTCCAAGCCCTGGTGGTTGGGAGAGGCTGAAGCCCTTAAGTATAAACTTCCAAAAAAATTATTGAAAAAATAAAATAAAAAGCAATTCAATGGATAATTTTAATCATGTTATTGTGAAATATATATTTTTTAAAGATTCCGTCGGATATTAGAAATTTCAGTTACTCAAAAAAATGGCGCACAACAATGTTTTCTAAAAGCATTTTGAATAATTCAATTGGTTCATTACCAAACTTGTTTAGATAGGATTTTCCCCATTGTGAGATGGGGAAATGCATGAGATACACAAGATTTTTAATGACGGTATAACTACCAGGGAATCTCACTTGGCATTGCTCATAGTAAGTTGGTGCATATATGAGTCATAACGGCACAGAAGGAGGCCATTCGGCCCATCGAGTCCGTGCCGGCTCTCTGTAGAGCAATCCAGTCAGTCCCATTCCCCCGCTCTATCCCCGTAGCCCTGCAAGTTTATTTCCCTCAAGTGCCTATCCAGTCTCCTCTTGAAAACATTGAGTGTCTCCGCTTCCACCACTTCCGTCGGCAGCGAGTTCCAGGTCCTCACCACTCGCTGTGTAAAAAAGTTTTTCCTCACATCCCCCCTGTATCTCTTGCCCAAAACCTTAAATCTGTGTCCCCTAGTCCTTGTACCATCAATTAGTGGGAACAGCCTTTCCCCCGTCTAGCCTATCCAAACCCGTCATAATCTTGCACACCTCTATCAAATCACCCCGCAACCTCCTTTGCTCTAATGAAAACAAATCCAGCTTCTCCAACCTGTCCTTGTAGCTAAGATCCCCCATCCCCGGAACCATTCTGGTAAATCTCCTCTGCACCCTCTCAAGGGCCTTCACATCCTTCCGAAAGTGTGGTGACCAGAACTGGACGCAATACTCCAGTTGTGGCCTAACCAGCGCTTTATAAAGGTTCAGCATAACTTCTCTACTTTTGTACTCAATACCTCTATTTATGAAGCCCAGGATCCCATATGCTTTGCTAACCACTCTCTCAATATGTCCCGCCACCTTCAGGGACCTATGCACATTAACTCCCAGGTCCCTCTGTCCCTGCACACTCTTTAAAACTGTGCCATTAAGTCAATATTGCCTCTCCCTGTTCCTTCTGCCAAAATGCATCACCTCACACTTCTCTGTATTAAATTCCATCTGCCACTTGTCTGCCCATTCTGCTAGCCTTTCTATGTCCTGTTGCAGTCGATTGGTATCATCCTCACTGTTTGCCACCCCCCCCCAAGTTTGGTGTCATCGGCAAATTTAGAAATTCGACTCTGTATTCCAATATCCAGGTCATTTATATATATCAAAGAAAGCAGTGGCCCCAGCACTGACTCTTGGGGAACATCGCTGTCTACCATCCTCCAGTCTGGTCTACAGTCGCTCTTCCTTTCATTTGCCTCTGTGTCTCTTGTTCCCTCTGACACTGACCTCCTGTTTTTCTCTCTCTTTCCTGATTCTAGTTCCTTCTCTCTTTTCTAGTCCTCTCGTCATCTTCTGCTCCTGCGTCTTCCTTCCTATTGGTTCAGCAGCAGTAGGGGTGATGGGAAAGGGAGGTGCCGATCGGTGTAGGCCGTATTTTGCCACATCAGTTGTGGGGGTAACTGGAGTCTTCAGCATCTCTTTCTGCATCGCTGCTCATGTTGATTGACTCCCACAGCGTTGTCCAGAGTGTGTGCGTTGCTCATTCACATTCTCATTACCCCAGCCCATTCCTACAGCAAGTTCACACTGTATCGCTCCCCCCAAGTGTCGTCTTTCGTATGACCCTGTTACTTGCTGCGTGGGAACACAGGAACAGGAGGAGGCCATTTAGCCCCGAGACCGTTCCGCCATCAATGAGATCACGGCTGATCTCTGACCTTTTTTTTTATTCGTTCCTGGGATGTGGGCGTCGCTGGCAAGGTCCAGCATTTATTGCCCATCCCTACTCGTCCCTTGAGGAGGTGGTGGTGAGCCGCCTTCTTGAACCGCTGCAGTCCGTGTGGTGAAGGTGCTCCCACAGTGCTGTTAGGGAGGGAGTTCCAGGATTTTGACCCAGCGACGATGAAGGAACGGCCAATATATTTCCAAGTCGGGATGGTGTGTGTGACTTGGAGGGGAACTTGGAGGTGGTGGTGTTCCCATGCGCCTGCTGCCCTTGTCCTTCTAGGTGGTAGAGGTCGCGGGTTTGGGAGGTGCTGCTGAAGAAGCCTTGGCGAGTTGCTGCAGTGCATCTTGTGGATGGTACACACTGCAGCCACGGTGCGCCGGTGGTGGAGGGAGTGAATGTTTAAGGTGGTGGATGGGGTGCCGATCAAGCGGGCTGCTTTGTCCTGGACAGTGTCGAGCTTCTTGAGTGTTGTTGGAGCTGCACTCACCCAGGCAAGTGAAGAGTATTCCATCACACTCCTGACTTGTGTCTTGTAGATGGTACCTAACTCCATTCCTCTCCGCTACTCCATTGTAACTATTTTTGCGTCTTACCTCACACCCACTCCCTATTCCCCAGTGATTACCCTTCTACGAACCAACTCTCCCTGTGACGTTGTTCACCTGAAAGCACCCTCCGTCTCCTTGTCATCACTCTTCCTCTCCCTATTGTTCTTATCCCCTTCATGCCATAGAAACATAGAAGATAGGAGCAGGAATAGGCCATTCGGCCCCTCGAGCCTGCTCCGCCATTTAATGAGATCATGGCTGATCACCCAAACTCAGTACCCTGTCCCTGCTTTCTCCCCATATCCCTTGATCCCTTTAGCCTTAAGAAATATATCTAACTCCTTCTTGAATATATTTAATCAATTGGCCTCAGCTGCCTTCTGTGGTAGAGAATTCCACAGGTTCACCACTCTCTGGGTGAAGAAATTCCTCCTCATCTCAGTCCTAAATGGCTTACCCCTTATCCTTAGACTGTGACCCCTGGTACTGGACTCCCCCGCCATCGGGAACATCCTTCCTGCATCTAGTCTGTCTAGTCCTGTTAGAATTTTCTAAGTTTCAATGAGATCCCCTCTCATTCTTCTAAACTCTAGCGAATACAAGCCCAATCGACCCAATCTCTCCTCATACGTCATTCCTGCCATCCCAGGTATCAGCCTGGTGAATCTTCGCTGCACTCCCTCCATGGCAAGAACATCCTTCCTCAGATAAGGCGACCAAAACTGCACACAATACTCGAGGTGTGGTCTCACCAAGGCCCTGTACAACTGCAGCAAGACATCCTTGCTCCTGTACTCGAATCCTCTCGCTATGAAGGCCAACATACCATTGGCCTTCTTAACCGCCTGCTGCACCTGCACGCTTACCTTCAGCGACTGGTTCCATTACGAGTTCTCTGCCATTGCCTACTACATCGGCTGTGCACGCTCTGTAT
Organism: Squalus acanthias; assembly: GCA_030390025.1. Taxonomy (NCBI): domain Eukaryota; kingdom Metazoa; phylum Chordata; class Chondrichthyes; order Squaliformes; family Squalidae; genus Squalus; species Squalus acanthias. Next base: position 1,421,253 of record JASTWF010000072.1, read on the forward strand.
CCACTTATTTTACTCTCTACCTTCTTGCCTCCTCCCATATCTTGCCCCAACATAGAATAGAATCCTGTGGCACAGAAGGAGGCCAATTGGCCCGTTGGGCCTGTGCCAGGGCTCTTTGAAAGGGCTCTCCAATTCGTCCCACTCCCCAGCTTTCTCCCCATAATCCTGCAAATGAGTCCTCTTCAAGCACATGTCCAATTGTCTTCGGAAAGTGGAATCGGACTCCACCGCCGTTTCAGGTAGTGCGTTCCAGATTGTAACGACCCTGTGTGTGTGTGGGCGGGGGGGTAAAAATGTCGCCTCATTTCCCTCGAGTTCTTTTGGCCCCGTCTCTATCGCTTCCCCGCGTCGACCAGACCGCCAGTGCAGTGATCACCGCGTGACCTCTACAAAAAGAGACATAACCTTCGAAGCGCTGGCAGCCCCGTGAGGCGTACTCGCGGGCGGGATCGGATCATGGTTTCAGCGCTCAGCTTGGCTGTGCCGCTGATAAAATGTATTCAAAACCGGAATAGCTAATATCTGCGCATCAGGAGACAAAGCAGCAAGTGGAAAAATTGACTTCAATTTTAAGACCGACACTCGGCTCCCATTATCATTTTTTTACATTCCAGACAGCTCACTCCATAACCAGACTGGCCATATCAAAATCAGACATATGATCATTCTACCCAGTAACTTGTTCTCTATGCAGTAGTCAAATGAATTGTATGTGCCTGTATAATTCAGAGCTCTGTTCAGCACACAATACTCCTTCCATACAAATTCATCGGTAACACAGCACTATACAACACCATGATACTTTGTGCAGAATGGTAGCATAGTGGTTATGTTACTTGACTAGTAATCCAGAGACCTGGGCTAATGGTCCAGAGACACGAGTTCAAACCCCGCCACAGCTTCCCGCTAGATGCTCAACGCCATCTGGGACAAAGCAGCTCGCTTGATCGGCACCCCATCCACCACCTTAAACATTCACTCCCTCCACCACCGGCGCACCGTGGCTGCAGTGTGCACCATCTACAAGATGCACTGCAGCAACTCGCCAAGGCTTCTTCGGCAGCACCTCCCAAACCCGCGACCTCTTCCACCTAGAAGGACAAGGACAAGGGCAGCAGGCGCATGGGAACACCACCACCTCCAAGTTCCCCTCCCAAGTCACACACCATCCTGACTTGGAAATATATCGGCCGTTCCTTCATCGTCGCTGGGTCAAAATCCTGGAACTCCCTCCCTAACAGCGTTGTGGGAGCACCTTCACCACACGGACTGCAGCGGTTCAAGAAGGCGGATCACCACCACCTTCTCAAGGGGCAATTAGGGATGGGCAATAAATGCTGGGCCTTGCCAGCGACGCCCACATCCCATGAACTAATAAAAAAATCATGCAGGTACAGGTAGCAATTAGGAAAGCAAATGGTATGTTAACCTTTATTACAAAAGGATTGGAGTATAAGCATGAAGAAGTTATATAGGGCCCTGGTGGACCACACCAGGAGTATTGTGTACAGTCTTGCTCTCCTTACCTGAGGAAGGATATACTTGCCTTAGAGGGGCTGCAACAAAGGTTCACAAAGCTGGGATGAGGGGATTGTCCTATGAGGAGAGATTGAGTAGACTAGGTCTATATTCTCTAAAGTTTAGAAGAATGAGAGGTGAGAGGCAACACGGTGGCATAGTGGTTAGCACTGGTACCTCACAGCGCCAGGGACCCGGGTTCGAATCTGGCCTCGGGTGACTGTCTGTGTGGAGTTTGCACATTCTCCCCGTGTCTGCGTGGGTTTCCTCCGGGTGCTGCGGTTTGCTCCCACAGTCCAAAAATGTGCGGGTTAGGTTGATTTGGCTATGATAAATTGACCCTTAGTGTTAGGGGGGGATTAAATATGTGGGGTTACGGGGATAGGATGGGATATGTTAGGGGGAATTAAATACGTGGGGTTACGGGGATAGGGTGGGATATGTGTCGGTGCAGGCTCGATGGGGATTCTGTGTGAGAAAGCAGGGACAGGGTACTGGATTTGGATGATCAGCCATGATCGTATTGAATGGTGGAGCAGGCTCAACAGGCCGAATGGCCTACTCCTGCTCCTAGTTTCTATGTTTCTATCTCATTGAAACATACAAAATTCTGCAGGGCTTGACAGGGTAGATGCAGGGAGGATGTTTCCCCTGGCTGGGGAGTCTAGAACTATGAGCCACAGTGTCAGAATAAGGGGTCGGCCATTTAGGACTGAGATGAGGAGGAATTTCTTCACTCAGAGGGTGGTGAATCTTTGGAATTCTCTACCCCAGAGGGCTGTGGAGGCTCAGTCGTTGAGTATATTCAAGACAGAGATCGGTAGATTTTTGAATATTAAGGAAATCAAGGGATATGGGGAGAGTGCAGGAAAGTGGAGTTGAGGTTGATGATCAGCCATGATCTTATTGAATGACGGAGCAGGCTCGAGGGGCTGTATGGCCGACTCCTGCTCCGAATTCTTATGATATACACATACTCAGCATAGTACTTCTCGTTTATAAAGTCGCATATAGTCTGCACAGCAAACACAAAATCAGTAACCATAACACACCCACAGTGTACACCTATTTGCAGGCCAGTTGTAGCATCCTTACTACTGCGCAAACCAACAAAGGAAGACTTACATTTCTATAGCGCCTTTCACCACCTCAGGACGCCCCCAAAGCGCTTTACAGCCAATGAAGTACTTTTTGAAGTGTGGTCACTGTTGTAATGTGGGAAACGCAGCAGCCAATTTGCGCACAGCAAGCTCCCACAAACAGCAATGTGATAGTGGCCAGATCATCTGTTTTTTTTAGTGATGTTGGTTGAGGGATAAATATTGGCCCCAGGGAGAACTCCCCCTGCTCTTCTTCCAATAGTGGCCGTGGGATCTTTTACATCCACCTGATGGGGCAGACGGGGCCTCGGTTTAACATTTCATTCGAAAGACGGCACCTCCGACAGTGCGGCGCTCCCTCAGTACTTCCCCTCCGACAGTGCGGCGCTCCCTCAGTACCGCCCCTCCCACAGTGCGGCGCTCCCTCAGTACTGCCCCTCCGACAGTGCAACGCTCCCTCAGTACTGCCCCTCCGACAGTGCGGCGCTCCCTCAGTACTGCCCCTCCCACAGTGCGGCGCTCCCTCAGTACTGCCCCTCCCACAGTGCGGCGCTCCCTCAGTCCTGCCCCTCCGACAGTGCAGCGCTCCCTCAGCACCGCCCCTCCGACAGTGCGGCGCTCCCTCAGTACTGTGACAGCCTAGATTTTTTGTGTTCAAGTTTCTGCAAGGAAGCTCCGTTGCCACAGGGCTGGGAGCAACCTGGGATCTTCTGATTGGCTGCAGTTATGGGCACAGCAGTTGGTTCAATCTCATTGGTGCGTGTTTTATTGGCACATCAGAGCATATCTTCTAACAATCACCTCTAAGCCAAGAGGCAGACCTCCCTCCAGTCCAGACTGGTGTATTCTTGGTCAAGTCCATTTAATGCAACCACATGTAATCCCAATTAAATATTTTCCTTGATGCCCTCCAGCACCCTCTACCTTCAGGTTTCTCTTGTGGTGAATGGACCGAGCTATCCAGACTGGCTCCCAGTTACTGGATTTCACCTGCTGCAGTGAGAGGGCTGTTCACAACTGAACACAACTGGGGAGGAGGAACCATACCAGGGTTCCCCACTATCGCTTGCTACCCACTGCCCCCTGCTGAAAAGTGCACACATCTGGATATCGGGCAAGTGTTGGACATCCGGGAGAGTTAAGGGTTAATAATAAAACTTCCTCGTTAGTGGGCCTTTCTACTTGCACCCAGCACCCCTCAGATTGGAGGATCTGGGAAGGGCAGACAGCAAGCACATGGAGGGTCCATTAAGGTACGTACCTCAGTTCTTTCAGGTTCAGCAGCAGGACTATTAGGGATGGAGGCCTTCAGCTGTTCTTGCTGTGCCTGTAACATCCTGGAGAGCTAAGGGTTAATAATCGAACTTCTTTGTATGGTGGAGCAACAGGCTTTCCGATATAAGGATGGCTTTGAAGTGTCACGAGAGGAGAGCCTGCCTTATCTTCTGCTTTTAGTGTCCGAGCGTTATGTACGAGAAATGCTTGTGCAAGGCAATAAGTGACAGTAATGGCGTCAGCCATGAGCGATTAAATTATAACTTTAGTGGCTGGTGTAATAAACATAGGTAGAGGGGGATTCATTAACTAAAGAATGGAAAGGTAACAGTTAATAAAGCCTGGTCTTCAAAGGGGTTGAGAACAGTTACGTCAGGGAGTCTTGTTTAAAGCGAAGTAGCTTCGCAGTAAACAACTACAACTGTTTACATGAAGAGACTGTCTTCAAAGGATTTGGGAACAGATACGTCATGAGGTCTTATCTGTGACATGTACCTTTGATGTAGGCAAAATATGGTGTATAAAGGAGCACGGTTTTCAATAGGTCTTCAGGGGGCTTGAGAGATACAGAAACCGAAAGACACTCTGTGCACAGAATAGAAGCATCACCTACACTAGTTATCAATAAAGTCTGTTCCGTATACTACTCTATGAAGTGTCTCGTGCTTACATGACGCGTGTCGTTGTGAACAAGAGAAGGAAGGGGGTTGACGAACAGTTGAATGATAATAGTAAGCACAGGATCAGGCTCGGTCTATGGCACTCTCTATTGTCAAGTAGCCTTCAGGCACACAGCAAGAATGCTCACCTGGATTGGTTAAAAAGGAGTTCTAGCATCCAATGAACAGTAGCCCAAGAACAGACAGCACCTTGAGGAAGAGATAGCACCTCCCAGTGCCAGTATTGAGGGAGCGCCGCACTGTCGGAGGGGCGGTACTGAGGGAGCGCCGCACTGTCGGAGGGGCGGTACTGAGGGAGCGCCGCACTGTCGGAGGGGCGGTACTGAGGGAGCGCCGCACTGTCGGAGGGGCGGTACTGAGGGAGCGCCGCACTGTCGGAGGGGCGGTACTGAGGGAGCGCCGCACTGTCGGAGGGGCGGTACTGAGGGAGCGCCGCACTGTCGGAGGGGCGGTACTGAGGGAGCGCCGCACTGTCGGAGGTGCCATCTTTCAGATGAGACTTTAAACCGAGGCCCCGTCTGTTCTCTCAAGTGGACGTAAAAGATCCCACGGCCACTATTTCGAAGAAGAGCAGGGGGAGTTCTCCCCAGTGTCTTGGGGCCAATATTTATCCCTCAACCAACATCACTAAAAACAGATGATCTGGTCATTATCACATTGCTGTTTGTGGGAGCTTGCTGTGCGCAAATTGGCTGCTGCGTTTCCTACATTACAACAGTGACTACACTTCAAAAAGTACTTCATTGGCTGTAAAGCACTTTGGGACGTCCTGAGGTCGTGAAAGGCGCTGAAAGGTGCTATGTAAATGAAAGTCTTTCTTTCAGAGAAGAGAAGAGAAAATTGGTTGAATAAAAACCCAAGATCATAAGACCATAAGAAATAGGAGCAGGAATAGGCCACTCAGCCCCTCGAGCCTGCTCCACCATTCAATAAGATCATGGCTGATCTTGGGCTCAAAACCACTTCCCTGCCCGCTCCCCATAACCCTTCACTCCCTTATCTTGCAAAAATCTGTCCATCTCCACCTTAAATGTATTTAATGACCCAGCCTCCACGGCTCTCTGGGGCAGAGAATTCCACAGATTTACGACCCTCTGAGAGAAGAAATTCCTCCTCATCTCAGTTGTAAAAGGGCGACCCTTTATTCTGAAACTGTGCCCCCGAGTTCTAGATATCCCCACGAGGGGAAACATCCTCTCTGCATCTACCCTGTCGAGGCCCCCTCAGAATCTTATATGTCTCAATAAGATCCCCTCTCATTCTTCTGAATTCCAATGAGTTTTGGATCAATAATCTCTTCCGCGCCACCAACTATCCTGTCCAAATGCACACGGGTCACGTAGTCTAATCCGTTACAAGGGCAAAGTTTACCCACAAAATTATTAGGATGACTCCCCGCAACTTTTCTGTCAAAGTGCACTTGGCGACAACTCCTTCAGTTCATTTTCAGACTGATCCACTTTGACTACAACAATCGGTTACGCATCCTTGGCGATGTAGGTAGTGGAAGTATCGCACTATATACTCGTGAGCCAGCCCCCATAAACTGTCCCATGAATGCAAATCTAAAATGACATTTTTAAATCATAATTTTGCATTGGCTGCCCCTTCCGAGCACCAAGACCTGGCCTCCCTGTCTGCCCTCATCAGCAGATACCTTCAGCACCGGGAGCGACAGACATAGCAAGCGTCCGCAAGCCGTGCCACTGCAGAGCGAGTTCGGCAAAGGTCTCGGCTGCACCAGGATGCAAATGGGAGCGGCATATGCAACGCTGTCTGCAAGAGTGGTGTCCAGGCTCGAGTCCCGGTGTCGCTCGACCGAGGAGGGGACAGCAAAGGATGGAGGTAATGAATGAGCTGCTTTACAAATTTGAAATCACGAGCGGCAGCCCTGAAACCAGTCACTGGCAAAAGCATTCAAGTCCCTAGTTGCCCCTTGAGAAGGTGGTGGTGAGCCGCCTTCTTGAACCGCTGCAGTCCGTGTGGTGAAGGTGCTCCCACAATGCTGTTAGGGAGGGAGTTCCAGGATTTTGACCCAGCGACGATGAAGAAATGGCCGATATATTTCCAAGTCAGGATGGTGTGTGACTTGGAGGGAACTTGGAGCTGGTGGTGTTCCCATGCGCCTGCTGCCCTTGTCCTTCTAATGGAAGAGGTCGCGGGTTTGGGAGGTGCTGCTGAAGACGCCTTGGCGAGTTGCTGCAGTGCATCTTGTAGATGGTACACACTGCAGCCACGGTGCGCCGGTGGTGGAGGGAGTGAATGTTTAAGGTGGTGGACAGGGTGCCGAGCAAGCGGGCTGCTTTGTCCTGGATGGTGTCGAGCTTTCTTGAGTGTTATGGACACTACAGCATTGTGCAGTCCTGTTAACCATCTCTCTCTGCCTCAGAGAGACATCTACAGACCTCACTGTATCAGAATATGCATGTTGCCATCAACTCTCCAAATTTGGTTGTCAGTCTAAGTAGCCAAGGGTTCTGAGGAAGGTCTTGGTGGCTCCCCTCCAACCCTGAAGGCGCCGATTCGTGCTGGGGTATGGCTCCGCAAGCATCTGCAGCCCTCCAGCACCTCGCCCACGAGCCCGTCCCCCCGAGCAGCGAGAGTGGGGCTATTCGACCACGCGGGGCAGCGCAGCCCAGTCAAGTCCCGAACTCCTCGCACCTGAACGTGGCACCTTCCAGCAGGGGTTGGCCGATTGCGATCGTGGGATGACAGGAACAGCGGGAGGGTACTCAGTCGCCAGAACTGTGGAGCGCACAGCCCAAGAAGGCCACAGATGCAAAGTAAACGCCGGTGTTTAAAAAGGAGATGAATTCCAATTTGGGAAGTAAAAGTATTAAGGGGTATGCGGAAGAGAGAGTACAGGGATTATAATGATAGAGCGCCTAGGACCAACAAAATGGCGGAGCAAGCTCGATGGGCCGAGTGGAATATTCCTGCGCCAATGCTCCCAACCCTGACCGATCATTCCCTTCCCTCGGCCAGGAGCACGAAAGCCAACTGCAGTGCCTCTATTGCCAAGTCAGCGGAGATTAACTAACTTTGAAGGTGGCAGGACAGGTTAACAAAGCAGTTAATAAAGCATACGGGATCCTGGGCTTTATAAATAGAGGCACAGAGTACAAAAGCCAGGAAGTTATGCTAAACATAGAATCATAGAAGATAGGAGCAGGAGTAGGCCATTCGGCCCCTCGAGCCTGCTCCGCCATTTAATGAGATCATGGCTGATCATCCAAACTCAGTACCCTGTCCCTGCCTTCTCCCCATATCCCTTCATCCCTTTAGCTTTAAGAAATATATCTAACTCATTCTTGAATATATTTAATGAATTGGCCTCAACTACCTTCTGTGGTAGAGAATTCCACAGGTTCACCACTCTCTGGGTGAAGAAATTCTTCCTCATTTCCGTCCTAAATGGCTTACCCCTTATCCTTAGACTGTGACCCCTGGTTCTGGACTCTCCGACCATCGGGAACATTCTTCCTGCATCTAGTTTGTCCAGACCTGTCAGAATTTTATATGTTTCGATGAGTTCCACTGTCATTCTTCTAAACTCCAGCGAGTATAAGCCCAATCGACCCAATCTCTCCTCATACGTCATTCCTGCCATCCCAGGTATCAGTCTGGTGAATCTTCGCTAAACTCCCTCCATGGCAAGAACATCCTTCCTCAGATAAGGCGACCAAAACTGCACACAGTACTCAAGGTGTGGTCTCACCAAGGCCCTGTACAACTGCAGCAGGACATCCCTGTTCCTGTACTCGAATCCTCTCGCTATGAAGGCCAACATACCATTTGCCTTCTTAACCGCCTGCTGCACCTTTATAAAAACACTAGTTCGGCCCCAGCTGGAGTATTGTGTCAAATTCCGGGCACCGCACTTTAGGAAGGATGTCAAGGCCTGAGAGAGGGTGCAGAGGAGATTGACTAGAATGGTTCCAGGGATGAGGGACTTCAGTTACGTGGGGAGACTGGAGAAGCTGTGGTTGTTCTCCCTTGGAGCAGAGAAGGCTATGGGGAGATTTGATAGAGGTGTTCAATATCATGAGGGGTCTGGACAGAGTAGATAGAGAGAAACTGTTCCCATTGGCGGAAGGGTTGAGAACCAGAGGACAGAGATTTAAGGTGATTGGCAGAAGAACCAAAGGCGACATGAGGAGAAACCTTTTTACGCAGCGAGTGGTTAGGATTTGGAATGCGCTGCCTGATGGGGCGGTGGACACAGATTCAATAGGAGCCTTCAAAAGGGAATTGGATAAAAACTGGAAGGAGAAAAAATTGCAGGGTTATGGGGAAAGAGCGGGAGGAGTGGGACTGACTGGATCGCTCTTCGAAAGAGGCGGCACAGACTCGATGGGCCGAACGGCCTCCTTCTGTGCTGGACTACTCTACGATAACTCAGTACAGACCACCGATGGAACCTCGGACATTCCTGGTTAATGTGGCTCAGTTCCTTGTCGGGCAGTGCATTTGCTCACTGAGCCATCAGTGGAGAGGAGTGGAGTGGAGCCCCCCCGTTATTTTAACTCTTGGTAGAGAAACACAAACTGACTGTCACAATTTCCACTGGTGCCATTGGAATCTCACAGCACAGAAGGAGGCCATTTGGCCCAACATGCCCGTGCCGGCTCTTTGAAAGCGCTGTTAAATTTAGACCCCCCTGCCCATAACCCTGCAAATTAGTCCTCGACCATGTCAGCCGTGGCTCAGTGGGTCGCACTCTCGCCTCCGAGTCCCACTCCAGGGACTTGAGCACAACAATCCAGGCCGACACTCCCAGTGCAGTACTGAGGGAGCGCCGCACTGTCGGAGGGGCGGTACTGAGGGAGCGCCGCACTGTCGGAGGGGCGGTACTGAGGGAGCGCCGCACTGTCGGAGGAGCGGTACTGAGGGAGCGTCGCACTGTCGGAGGGGCAGTACTGAGGGAGCGCCGCACTGTCGGAGGGGCAGTACTGAGGGAGCGCCGCACTGTCGGAGGGGCAGTACTGAGGGAGCGCCGCTCTGTCGGAGGGGCAGTACTGAGGGAGCGCCGCACTGTCGGAGGGGCAGTACTGAGGGAGCGCCGCACTGTCGGAGGGGCAGTACTGAGGGAGCGTCGCACTGTCGGAGGGGCGGTACTGAGGGAGCGCCGCACTGTCGGAGGGGCGGTACTGAGGGAGCGCCGCACTGTCGGAGGGGCAGTACTGAGGGAGCGCCGCACTGTCAGAAGTGCCGTCTTTCGGCGTTCTCCCCGGTGTCCTGGGGCCAATATTTATCCCTCAACCAACATCACTAAAAACAGATGATCTGGTCATTATCACATTGCCGTTTGTGGGAGCTTGCTGTGCACAAATTGGCTGCCGCGTTTCCCACATTACAACAGTGACCACACTTCAGAAAAGTACTTCATTGGCTGTGAAGCGTTTTGGGACGTCCTGAGGGGGTGAAAGGCGCTGGAGAAATGCGAGACTTTATTCTTTCTCTTCAAACACCGAAAATGAAATCAGATTCTTGCTAAGTATCAGGCCTGTTTCAAGATGCAGTTGCCTAAGGTTTAGTACAAACCGATGTTCAAGGACCAAGGCAGCTAGTTTTCCAGACGCTTTGCATCCAGTGTCCAAAGTGTAAGCAACAAAAGGGTTGTACACTGGCAGAGAGCAGCTTAAATAACAGGAGAGGTCTGTCAACTCTTCCCCTGTTCTATGGGAGTCTCGATGCGATGTCGCCATTGCCCCACCTTCCCCCTCGAGGCTGCCCATCTCCCGTGGGGTCGAACAGTACTGGGAACTGGCAGCACAGCTCGTGTTTCTCTTTCAATGCAAGGAAAGAAGCAACGAACAACGACGTGTGTTTATATAGCGCCTTTAACGTAGTAAAACGTCCCAAGGCGCTTCACAGGAGCGATTATCAAACAAAATTTGACACCGAGCCACATAAGGAGATATTAGAAAGACTTGGAGGTTTAGAAGGGGTTTGAGGAAAAACTTTTTCCCCCAGAGGGTGGTTGGAATCTGGAACTCACTGCCTGAAAGGGTGGTCGAGGCAGGAACCCTCACAACATTCAAGAAGCATTTAGATGAGCACTTGAAACGCCATAGCTGACAAGGCTACGGACCGAGTGCTGGAAAATGGGATTAGAATAGACAGGGCTTGATGGCCGGCGCGGACACGATGGGCCGAAGGGCCTCTTACTGTGCTGTATAATTCGATGACTCTAATTTCTACCGCGCCTTTCACCACCTCAGGATGTCCCAATGCGCTTTACAGCCAATGAAGTACTTTTTGAAGTGTAGTCACTGTTGTCGGGGCTACACTGCAGCCAATTTGCGCACAGCAAGCTCCCACAAACAGCCCTATTTCGAAGAAGAGCAGGTGTGGGGGGGAGGAGTTCTCCCCGGTGTCCTGGGGCCAATATTTATCCCTCAATCACCATCACTAAAACAGATGATCTGGTCGTTAGCACATTGCTGTTTGTGGGAGCTTGCTGTGCGCAAATTGGCGGCCGCGTTTAATACATTACAACAGCGACCGCACTTCAAAAAAGTACTTCATTGGCTGTAAAGTGCTTTGGGACGTCCTGAGGTTGGGACAGGTGCTGTACAAATGCGAGTCTTTCTTGCTAAGTACTACCTGTTTAATCTGGTCTCAAATCCACACACATGCCATGGGAAAAAGACAAGATGGCAGTGGATAATATAAAAATAGTTCGCTAAATGATCAGCGACAAATGAGTGGATGACATTGAACAATTATAATGGTCGTGAGACACCAAGATTATTTCAGTGTACAAGCCATACATTACAACAGTGGCCTACACTTCAAAAGTACTTCATTGGCTGAAGAGCACTTTGGGACGCCCGGAGGTCGAGAGAGGTGCTGTAGAAAATGCGAGCCTTTCTTTCTTTCTCCGCCAATTCAGAGACTGGCTTTTAGTGCTTTCTGCAACGTCTTGTACAATGTCTGCGTAGGCAAGTGCTACTTGCAGTCTGCGAGAGCCGAATCGCACGTTCACCTTCTCCCACCTCAGCGGGTGGGCGAGAAGGCGAGGGCCGAGGTCGTGGAGCCTCTGCTGGCTTCACCCTTGGATTTGCAACTGTTACAGGGGGGGGGGGCTGCTCTCCTCTCGGTACGTCCGACACGACAACCCTCGTTGTATCTCCGACGGCCCAAGTTACAAAACTGCCTTTTCATCCTGAAAGCTTAACTAAGTCGGAGAATCGAACCACGGAATAGTGCCGCACTGAAGGAGGCCGTTCGGCCCATCGAGTCTGCTCCGACTCTTTCGAAGAGCGATCCAGTTAGTCCCACTCCCCCCGCTCTTTCCCCATATCCCTGCAATTTTTTCTCCTTCCAGTTTTTATCCAATTCCCTTTTGAAGGCTCCTATTGAATCTGTGTCCACCGCCCTATCAGGCAGCGCATTCCAAATCCTAACCACTCGCTGCGTGAAAGAGTTTCTCCTCGTGTCCCCTCTGGTTCTTTTGCCAATCACCTTAAATCTGTGTCCTCTGGTTACCGACCCTTCAGCCACTGGCAACAGTTTCTCCTTATTTACTATCTAAACCCTTCATGATATTGAACACCTCTATCAAATCTAATGGCAAGAAAGAGGTTATAGCCCAACAGTTTTATTTGAAATCACAAGCTTTCGGAGCGCTGCTCCTTCGTCAGGTGAAGTGAAGAAATACACATGGGCACAGCATATATAGTCAGAGAACACTGCCAGATGATTACAGTTAATCTTTCTAACTGCCCTTTATCACACCTCGGCAGAGAGACAATCACGGCAATCAAATCCAACATTACATCAAAGACGATAGCAAAATACAACAAAGACAATGAGGTGGGGTCACAGGGGGTCTAATGTGGCCGAGGCTGCAGTCTGTGTGGAAAACCAAAAACTTTAAACTTTTTACTTTTTTTTACTGGAAATCACATCTGTGAACAAGCCAACGACGACTCGAGTCTGGATGACTCTACGTCATGCAGCGTGATATGAACCCGAGATCCCGGTTGAGGCCGTCCTCATGGGTGCGAAACTTGGCTATCAGTTTCTGCTCCACGATTTTGCGTTGTCGTGTGTCTCGAAGGCCGCCTTGGAGCACGCCTACCCGCAGATCCGACTTCTCACTTTTGTCCACCGAAGTCCAACACCGGCATCTCCGCATCAAGAAAGAGGTTGGATAGTTAGGCTGCAGCTCAGACTGTGGAACTGAGGTGTACATTGTACGAACTCAGCTTGTGGCGCCGAACCTTCTAATACACACTTTACCCGTGTCCTATTATTTAGGAGGTTTAAAAGCAGAGACTTACGTCTGGTGTAAAGCCTCCTGTCACCTTCACTGATCACATTTCAGCGCCATTCGCAACTCCTCAGATAATGAAGCAGTCCATGCCCGCATGCAACAAGACCTGGACGACGTTCAGGCTTGGGCTGATAAGTGGCAGGTAACATTCGCGCCACAGAAGTGCCAGGCAATGACTATCTCCAACAAGGGAGAGTCTAACCACCGGCCTTTGACATTCAACGGCATTACCATCGCTGAATCCCCCACTATCAACATCCTGGGGGTCACCGTTGACCAGAAACTTAACTGGTCCAGCCACATAAATACTGTGGCAACAAGAGCAGGTCAGAGGCTGGGTATTCTGTGGCGAGTGTCTCACCTCCTGACTCCCCAAAGCCTTTCCACCATCTACAAGGCACAAGTAAGGAGTGTGATGGAATACTCTCCACTTGCCTGGGTGAGTGCAGCTCCAACAACACTCAAGAAGCTCGACACCATCCAGGACAAAGCAGCCCACTTGATCGGCACCCCATTCATCACCTTAAACATTCTCAGTACTGTCGGAGGGCTGGGTGCAAGTAGAAAGGCCCACTAACGAGGAAGTTTTATTATTAACCCTTAACTCTCCCGGATGTCCAACACTTGCCCGATATCCAGATGTGTGCACTTTTCAGCAGGGGGCATTGGGTAGCAAGCGATAGTGGGGAACCCTGGTATGGTTCCTCTGCCCCAGTTGTGTTCAGTTGGAAACAGCCCTCTCACTGCAGCAGGTGAAATCCAGTAACTGGGAGCCAGTCTGGATAGCTCGGTCCATTCACCACTAGAGAAACCTGAAGGTAGATGGTGCTGGAGGGACAATTGATGGCAGTATCCCAACACCCTGTATCCCAACAACACTCAAGAAGCTCGACACCATCCAGGACAAAGCAGCTGCTTGATTGGCACCCCATCCACCACCTTAAACATTCACTCCCTCCACCACCGGCGTACCGCGGCTGCAGTGTGTACCATCTACAAGATGCACTGCAGCAACTCGCCAAGGCTTCTTCGGCAGCACCTCCCAAACCCGCGACCTCTTCCACCTAGAAGGACACGGGCAGCAGGCGCATGGGAACACCACTACCTCAAAGTTCCCCTCCCAGTCACACACACCATCCTGACTTGGAAATAGATCGGCCGTTCCTTCATCGTCGCTGGGTCAAAATCCTGGAACTCCCTCCCTAACAGCACTGTGGGAGTACCTTCACCACACGGACTGCAGCGGTTCAAGAAGGCGGCTCACCACCACCTTCTCAAGGGGCAAATAGGGATGGGCAATAAATGCTGGGCCTTGCCAGCGACGCCCACATCCCAGGAACGAATTAAAAAAAAAAAATTCCTGTGCGATTGATGGTAGCGAGCAGCGCGCGCACTTTTCCCAACCTTGGTTTTCCTGTCTTTCCGTCCAGCGCGATGGATTTTCCACGGTGTTGTACTTCCTGTCTTCCTTCACCTCCGCTGGACTTTGCTAAACCCACAGGGATGAAATGCATTGCTGCTTTTCCCCAGTCAAGAGCTAACACGTTGGTCACAACAAAGCTAATGGAATCAATATTAGAGAACGCTGAAGAGAGTGTGAATATGCTACTTCTTGCTGTGCAGATAAACAGTAGTCACCCACTGATCTCCGGTGGCTTGTTGGGACCATGCTGTGGAGGTACAACCATTACCCACTTCATCAGCAAGGAAGTGAAATATTCGAGATCATAAGAATGTCAGAATTAGGAGCAGGAGGCGGCCATTCGGCCCCTCGAGCCTGCTCCGCCATTCAATAAGATCATGGCTGATCTTCCACCTCATCTCCACCTTCCTGCTCTATCCCCATATCCCTTAATTCCCTCAAGTGTCCAAAAATCTCTCAGCCTTGAATATACTCAACGACTGAGCCTCCACAGCCCTCTGGGGTAGAGAATTCCAAAGATTCACCACCCTCGGGGTGAAGAAATTTCTCCTCATCTCAGTCCTAAATGGCCGACCCCTTATTCTGAGACTGTGACCCCTGGTTCTAGACTCTCCAGCCAAGGGGAAACATCCTCTCAGCGTCTTCCCTGTCAAGCCCTTTTAGAATTTTGTATGTTTCAATGAGATCACCTCTCATTCTTCTAAACTCTAGGGACTATAGGCCTAGTCTACTCAATCTCTCCTCATAGGACAATCCCCCCATCCATCTCCATCCCAGGGGAAACAGCCTCTCAGCTTCTACCCTGTCAAGTGCTCTAAGAGTTTTATACGTCGGAGGCAGAAGTGAGGCGATATCAACTCATGATTGAAATACCACAATGTCATATGTACTTGCCAGCACACTGCATGAGCTGGGCAGCCACATGTTAGTCAGCTTGACTCCTAGTTACAGCTTGGGTTCTTAAAACTGGATCCAATATCGGGTTTTGTGCATGCGAGTCTTTCCTGAGCGAGGAATAAATTGGTCAGGTGGGCAGAACAGTGGCAAATGGAATTCAATCCGGAGAAGTGTGAGGTAATGCATTTGGGGAGGGCTAACAAGGCAAGGGAATACACATTAAATGGTAGGACACTGAGTAGTGTAGAGGAACAAAGGGACCTTGAAGTGCATGTCCACAGATCCCTGAAGGTAGCAGGCCAGGTAGATAAGTTGGTTAAGAAGGCATATGGAATGCTTGCCTTTATTAGCCGTGGCATAGAATACAAGAGCAGGGGGGGTTTATCCTTCAACTGTATAAAACACTAGTTAGGCCTCAGCTGGAGTACTGCGTGCAGTTCTGGTCACCACATTACAGGAAAGATGTGATTGCACTCGAGAGGGTACAGAGGAGATTTACAAGGATGTTGCCGGGAGTAGAGAATCTTAGCTATGAGGAAAGACTGGATAGGCTGGGTTTGTTTTCCTTGGAACAGAGGCAGCTGAGGGGAAACCTTATTGAGGTGTATAAAATTATGAGGGGCAGAGATAAAGTGGATAGAAAGGACCGATTTCCCTTAGCAGAGGGGTCAAAAACCAGGCGGCACAGATTTAAAGTAATTGGGGGAAGGTTTAGTGGGGATTTGAGGGGAAATTTCTTCACCCAGAGTGTTGTGGGGGTCTGGAACTCACTGCCTGAAAGGGTGGTAGAGGCAGAAACCCTCATCACATTTAAAAAGTACTTGGATGTGCACTTGGGATGCTGTAACCTGCAGGGCTACGGACCAAGAGCTGGAAAGTGGGATTAGGCTGGATAGCTCTTTGTTGGCCGGCGCGGACACAATGGGCCAAAATGGCCTCCTTCCGTGCTGTGACTTTCTATGATTCTATGAGTTAGCACTGGCGGTTTCCGAGAAGTTGAATTTATCGGAGCAAATGTGCCGTCAAATTGTACCAAATGATAATCAGGCAAATGAGTGAGATGCGATTATTTTGGAATATAGCCGATTAATCTGTGGTAAAGTTGGGCTTTTTTAATCTTCAATTAAGACACCGTTGAGTATATTCAAGGCTGAGATCGATAGATTTTTGGACTCGAGGGGAATCGATGGATATGGGGAATTGGGCGGAAAAGTGGAGATGAGGTCGATGATCAGCCATGATCTTATTGATTGGCGGAGTAGGCTCGAGGGGCCGAATGGCCGACTCCTGCTCCTAGTTCTTACATATTTATGATCTTATTTACGTGGAAATACAGAGATTTTTGCGTCTTGCTATCCATAGCATTAAGCAACACAAATTGGCACTGGCTATTGTAGCTGTATATTAGTTTCTCATAAGGTAGGTGTCACCGGACCCACTCAGGGTCCTACATAAGAAATAAAGCAGAAGTAGGCCATTCGGCCCCTCGATCCTGCTCCGCCATTCAATATGATCAAGGCTGATCTGATCTTGGCCTCAACTCCACTTTCCTGCCTGTTCCCCATAACCCTTGACTCCCCTGTTGCTTAAAAATCTGTCTATCTCAACCTTGAATATATTTAATGACCCAGCCTCCACAGCTCTCTGGGGTAGAGAATTCCAAAGATTCACGACCCTCTGAGAGAAGAAATTCCTCCTCATCTCCGTCTTAAATGGGCGACCCCTTATCCTGAGACTATGCCCCCCTAGTTCTAGATTCCCCCACGAGGGGAAACATCCTCTCTGCATCTACCCTGTCAAGCCCCCTCCTTATCTGACACGCTGTGAATGCACCCCCGTGTTCTATGTCACATTCGTAAGGTGTTGTCAAGTCCTCTGAAGCTCAGCTTGTCTACATCTCTGCCCTCCTTCACAAAGAACAGAGGAAAAGCAACTCTGCTAACAAACATAAACTTGAGCTCATCCCCAAACTCTGCTGCCCAGTGTCCTACCTCGCATTCACCCACAACCCCCCCCCACCCCCACTGTGCTCGCTGACCTACACTGGCTCCCGGTCCGGCAACGCCTCGATTTTAAAATTCTCATCCTTGTTTTCAAATCCCTCCCTGGCCCTCGCCCCCCTCCCTATCTCTGTAACCTCCTCCAGCCCCACAACCCCTCCGAGATCTCTGCGCTCCTCCAATTCTGGCCTCTTGAGCATCCCCCGATTTCCATCGCTCCACCATTGGCGGCCGTGCCTTCAGCTGCCTGGGGCCCTAAGCTCTGAAATTCCCTCCCTAAACCTCTCCGCCTCTCTCTCCTCCTTTAAGACGCTCCTTAAAACCGACCTCTTGACCAAGCTTTTGGTCACCTGACCCAATATCTCCTTATGTGGCTCGGTGTCAAATTTTGTTTGATAATCGCTCCTGTGAAGCGCCTTGGGACGTTTTACGTTAAAGGCGCTATATAAATGCAGATTGCTGTTGTTGTAGGCCTTCAATCAACTTCACTAAAAAACAGATGATCTGGTCATTAGCCCACGGCTTTTGTGGGAGCTTGCTGTGCGCAGATTGGCTGCCGCGTTTGCTACATTGCAGCAGCGATGACACTTCAAGAGTACCTCATTGGCTGTCGAGCGCTTTGGGACGTCCTGAGGTGGTGAAAGGTAAAAGTTTTTTTCTTGCCTCTTCTCCAAAGAAAATAAACCCGAGCTCCTTAACAACTCCTCACAACTGGTCTGCAGAATCACTGCTTACCTCAGACCCTCGCTCTTTTTTTTTAATTCATTTTTATGGGATCTAGGCATCGTTGGCAAGGCCCAGCATTTATTGCCCATCCCTAATTGCCCCTTGAGAAGGTGGTGCTGAGCCGCCTTCTTGAACTGCTGCAGTCCGTGTGGTGAAGGTGCTCCCACAGTGCTGATAGGGAGGGAGTTCCAGGATTTTGACCCAGCGACGATGAAGAACGGCCGATATATTTCCAAGTCAGGATGGTGTGTGTGACTTGGAGGGGAACTTGGAGGTGGTGGTGTTCCCCTGCACCTGCTGTCCTTGTCCTTCTAGGTGGAAGAGGTCGCGGGTTTGGGAGGTGCTGCCGAAGAAGCCTTGGCGAGTTGCTGCAGTGCATCTTGTAGATGGTACACACTGCAGCCACGGTGCGCCGGTGGTGGAGGGAGTGAATGTTTAAGGTGGTGGATGGGGTGCCGATCAAGCGGGGCTGCTTTGTCCTGGATGGTGTCGAGCTTCTTGAGTGTTGTTGGAGCTGCACTCATCCAGGCAAGTGGAGAGTATTCCATCCCACTCCTGACTCGTGCCTTGTAGATGGTGGAAAGGCTTTGGGGAGTCAGGAGGTGAGACACTCGCCGCAGAATACTCAGCCTCTGACCTGCTCTTGTTGCCACAGTATTTATGTGGCTGGTCCAGTTAAGCTTCTGGTTAATGGTGACCCCCAGGATGTTGATGGTGGGGGAATTCGGCGATGGTAATGCCGTTGAATGTCAAGGGTCGGTGGTTAGACTCTCGCTTGTTGGAGATAGTCATTGCCTGGCACTTGCGTGGCGCGGATGTTACCTTCCACTTACCAGCCCAAGCCTGAACGTCATCTAGGTCTTGCTGCATGCGGGCATGGACTGCTTCATTAACAATGAGGTGACCACAAATGCACAAATTACTCCAGATGTGTGGGGTGGGAGGGGGGGGGTCGGGGTCTGACCGGCAGCTCGTGGGGTAGATTTTACTAACTGATGCCACCAGCTTTGAGCAACGGGAGCGCACATCAGGAACTTGGGACTCGGGAGGCCGGTGACCCTCCCACACGATTTTCTATTAAAATGAATCGACTGGAAGCAGCAGGCTGGCCTCCACACCAAGATTAGAGCTATGTACTTCCCATCAAGCGAAACTCTGTGCAGGGCATGCTAATTCGTAAAATCCATCAAAATCTCTTCAAAACCCTCGCTCAATTTCCCTGATAATGCAAATTAATAGCTTATTTGCCATTTTTATCCCAGCTAAACTGGAAGCTTCATAGATTGGCCCACAGTAACCTCTAGATCTCCTTCCTGATCGTCATGCTGCAAGGCAAAACCCTTTTGCGCCAATCCTTCTTTCGGCCTCTTCTCTTATACTTCGACACTTACCCACATCCAATTGCACGCACTTCTTACTGCCCCAGCAGCCGAAAACAAGTGCATTTACATCAGAACATAAGAATTAGGAGCTGGAGTCGGCCATACGGCCCCTTGAGCCTGCTCCGCCATTTAATGAGATCATGGCTGATCATCGACCTCAACTCCACTTGCCTGCCCAATCTCTTGATTCCCCTCGAGTCCAAAAATCTATCGCTCTCAGCCTTGAATATACTCAACGACTGAGCCTCCACAACCCTATGGAGTAGAGAATTCCAAAGATTCACCACCCTCTGAGCGAAGGGATTCCTCCCAATGGGGATGTTTGCTGATGACTGCACACAGTGTTCAGCACCATTCACAACTCCTCAGATAATGAAGCAGTCCATGCCCGCATGCAACAAGACCTGGACGACGTTCAGGCTTCGGCTGATAAGTGGCAGGTAACATTCGGGCCACACAAGTGCCAGGCAATGATTATCGCCAACAAGCGAGAGTCTAACCACCGCCCATTGACATTCAACGGCATTACCATCGCCGAATCCTCCACCATCAACATCCTGGGGGTCACCATTGACCAGAAACTTAACTGGACCAGCCACATAAATACTGTGGCAACAAGAGCAGGTCAGAGGCTGGGTATTCTGCGGCGAGTGTCTCACCTTCTGACTCCCCAAAGCCTTTCCACCATCTACAAGGCACGAGTAAGGAGTGTGATGGAATACTCTCCACTTGCCTGGATGAGTGCAGTTCCAACAACACTCAAGAAGCTCGACACCATCCAGGACAAAGCAGCCTGCTTGATCGGCACCCCATCCACCAACTTAAACATCCACTCCCTCCACCACCGGCGCACCGTGGCTGCAGTGTGTACCATCTACAAGATGCACTGCAGCAACTCGCCAAGGCTTCTTCGGCAGCACCTCCCAAACCCGCGACCTCTTCACCGAGAAGGACAAGGGCAGCAGGCGCATGGGAACACCACCACCTCCAAGTTCCCCTCCAAGTTACACACCATCCTGACTTGGAAATATCCTTCATCGTCGCTGGGTCAAAATCCTGGAACTCCCTCCCTAACAGCACTGTGGGAGCACCTTCAGCACACAGACTGCAGCGGTTCAAGGCGGCGTCTCACCACCACCTTCTCAAGGGCAATTAGGAATGGGCAATAAATGCTGGACCTAGCCAGCGACGCTCCCATCCCATAAACAAATAAAAAAAAGTCCTAAATGGCCGACCCCTTATCCAGAGACTGTGACCCCTGGTTCTAGACTCCCCAGCCAGGGGAAACATCCTCTCAGCATCTACCTTGTCAATCCCCCTCAGAATCTTATCTATGTCAATGAGATCACCTCTCATTCTTCTAAACTCCAGAGAGTATATAATACTCAATCTCTCTCATAGGACAACCCTCTCATCCCAGGGATCAGTCCAGTGAACCTTCGTTGCACCACCTCTAAGGCAATTCCTCCTGAATTAGATTCAAATTTTTCTCATTATTTCTTCTGCCATCTATTTTGCCATCTACAAAGTTGAAGCTCGAACATATTCCAAATTAATCTCAGCAGCTGCTCTGTGGGCAGCACTCTCGCCTCTGAGTCAGAAGGTCGTGGGTTCGAGCCCCACTCCAGAGACTTGAGCACAAACATCTAGGCTGACACTCCCAGCGCAGTGCTGAGGGAGCACCGCACTGTCGGAGGGGCGGTACTGAGGGAGCGGCGCTCTGTCGGAGGGGCAGTACTGAGGGAGCGCCGCACTGTCGGAGGGGCGGTACTGAGGGAGCACCGCACTGTCGGAGGGGCGGTACTGAGGGAGCGCCGCACTGTCGGAGGGGCGGTACTGAGGGAGCGCCGCACTGTCGGAGGGACAGTGCTGAGGGAGCGCCGCACTGTCGGAGGGGCAGTACTGAGGGAGCGCCGCACTGTCGGAGGGGCAGTACTGAGGGAGCGCCGCACTGTCGGAGGGGCAGTACTGAGGGAGTGCCGCACTGTCGGAGGGGCGGTACTGAGGGAGCGCCGCACTGTCGGAGGGGCAGTACTGAGGGAGCGCCGCACTGTCGGAGGGACGGTGCTGAGGGAGCGCCGCACTGTCGGAGGGGCGGTACTGAGGGAGCGCCGCACTGTCGGAGGGGCGGTACTGAGGGAGCGCCGCACTGTCGGAGGGGCAGTGCTGAGGGAGCGCCGCACTGTCGGAGGGGCAGTACTGAGGGAGCGCCGCACTGTCGGAGGGGCAGTACTGATGGAGCGCCGCACTGTCGGAGGGGCGGTACTGAGGGAGCGCCGCACTGTCGGAGGTGCAGGTACTGAGGGAGCGCCGCACTGTCGGAGGGGCAGTACTGAGGGAGCGCCGCACTGTCGGAGGGGCGGTACTGAGAGAGCGCCGCACTGTCGGATGGGCAGTACTGAGGGAGCTCCGCACTGTCGGAGGGGCGGTACTGAGGGAGCGCCGCACTGTCGGAGGGGCAGTACTGAGGGAGTGCCGCACTGTCGGAGGGGCAGTGCTGAGGGAGCGCCGCACTGTCGGAGGGGCAGTACTGAGGGAGCGCTGCACTGTCGGAGGGGCAGTGCTGAGGGAGCGCCGCACTGTCGGAGGGGCAGTACTGAGGGTGCGCCGCACTGTCGGAGGGGCAGTACTGAAGGAGCGCCGCACTGTCGGAGGGGCAGTACTGAGGGAGCGCCGCACTGTCGGAGGGGCGGTACTGAGGGAGCGCTGCACTGTCGGAGGGGCAGTGCTGAGGGAACGCCGCACTGTCGGAGGGGCAGTACTGAGGGAGCGCCGCACTGTCGGAGGTGCCGTCTTTCGGATGAGACGTTAAACCGAGGCCCCGTCTGTTCTCTCAGGTGGATGTAAAAGATCCCACGGCCACTATTTCGAAGAGGAGCAGGGGGAGCTCTCCCCGGTGTCCTGGGGCCAATATTTATCCCTCAACCAACATCACTAAAACAGATGATCTGGGTCATTATCACATTGCTGTTTGTGGGAGCTTGCTGTGCGCTAACTGGCTGCTGTGTTCCCTACATTACAACAGTGACCACACCTCAAAAAGTACTTCATTGGCTGTAAAGCGCTTTGGGACGTCCTGAGGTGGTGAAAGGCGCTGGAGAAACGCAAGTCTTTTTGCATATAGATCTTGTAACAACCTGCTCGAGGATCCACTCTGCACATTATCATGTGAGGTGCTGGACTGCAAACGATTTCTGTATGGTGCTATTCCGCAAAGAGATATCACTGTTTATGATTGCTAAATAATGGGATTAGAAAGACCCCTCTGTCAATGATATTTTCATTGATAGCAGCCTTGGGAAATCGAAACCGTTGAATGTAAAATTATTTCTGGACAGACCATTCCTCTATTTGGGCATGATTAATGAGCAACTAATAAAGAATAGCCAACTGTGTTCACATGAACTACCTCATCTTCAACTCAATTAATCCTGCTGCCCATTGCCTCCTCCCCTGCCCAAAGCAGATGGTAAACGTTCTAGTCACCAGCCGCCCATTGCGAGTCCAAATATCACACAGTATACTTCAAAGGCTTCTTATCACTGATTGAACACATCATTTTATCGATACTATCTTTAGATATTGCTCCTCTAAACTTTTCTCTCTATGCCTTTCCACGTTCCAACTGTGCCAACCTACACATTCTTACCCAGTATTTACAGCACAGAAACAGGCCATTCGGCCCAACTGGTCCGTGCCGGTGTTTCTGCTCCACACCAGCCTCCTCCCACCCCTCTTCATCTCACCTCATCAACGTATCCTTCGATTCCTTTCTCCCTCATGTGTTTATCTAGCTTGCCCTTAAATGTATCTCTGCTATTCTCCTCAACCACTCCCTGTGGTAGCGAGTTCCACATTCTCACCACTCTCTGGGTAAAGAAGTTTCTCCTGAATTCCCGATTGGATTTATTAGTGACTATCTTATATTGATGGGCCCTAGTTCTGGTCTCCCCCACAAGTGGAAGCATCTTCTCTACGTCTACCCTATCGAACCCTTTCATAATCTTAAAGACCTCGATCAGGTCTCCCCTCAGTCTTCTCTTTTCTAGAGAAAAGAGCCCCAGCCTGTTCAATCTTTCCTGATAGGTAGTACCTCTCAGTTCTGGTATCGTTCTAGTGAATCTTTTTTGCCCCCTCTCCAGTGCCTTGATATCCTTTTTATAATATGGAGACCAGAACTGTCCACAATGCTCCAAGTGTGGTCTGACCAAGGTCCGATACCTTCTTGTTTCTCTTTGCATCCTGACTGAAATCGAGTCTCATTGCACCAACACCTACCCCAACTAATTCTTTCCCAGGATCTCAAAACATTGGAATTTCTTAACTTCCTTCCAGTCGTCTCTTCCTCCCACAGTCTATTAAAAGCTAAGCTTTGTATTACTTGATAACTAATTCCTGATTTACTCTCTCTTCTCTCCTATTTTTGTTAAAGTCTTGCATTTATGTAGCGCCTTTCACGACCTGAGGGCATCCCAAAGCACTTTACAGCCAATTAAGTACTTTTTAAAGTGTAGTCACTGTTGTAGGAAACACGGCAGCCAAAATGCGCACAGCAAGCTCCCACAATGCGATAGCGACCAGATCATCTGTTTTAGTGATGTTGATTGAGGGATAAATATTGGCCCCAGGACCCCGGGGAGAACTCCCCCTGCTCTTCTTCCAATAGTGGCCGTGGGATCTTTTACCTGAGAGGGCAGACGGGGGCCTCGATTTAACGTCTCATCCGAAAGACGGCACCTCCGACAGTGCGGCGCTCCCTCAGTACTGCCCCTGCGACAGTGCAGCACTCCCTCAGTACTGCCCCTCCGACAGTGCGGCGCTCCCTCAGTACTGCCCCTGCGACAGTGCGGCGCTCCCTCAGTACTGCCCCTCCGACAGTGCGGCGCTCCCTCAGTACTGCCCCTCCGACAGTGCGGCGCTCCCTCAGTACTGCCCCTCCGACAGTGCGGCGCTCCCTCAGTACTGCCCCTCCGACAGTGCGGCGCTCCCTCAGTACTGCCCCTCCGACAGTGCGGCGCTCCCTCAGTACTGCCCCTCCGACAGTGCGGCGCTCCCTCAGTACTGCCCCTCCGACAGTGCGGCGCTCCCTCAGTACCGCCCCTCCGACAGTGCGGCGCTCCCTCAGTACCGCCCCTCCGACAGTGCGGCGCTCCCTCAGTACTGCACCTCCGACAGTGCGGCGCTCCCTCAGTACTGCCCCTCCGACAGTGCGGCGCTCCCTCAGTACCGCCCCTCCGACAGTGCGGCGCTCCCTCAGTACCGCCCCTCCGACAGTGCGGCGCTCCCTCAGTACCGCCCCTCCGACAGTGTGATGCTCCCTCAGTACCGCCCCTCCGACAGTGTGATGCTCCCTCAGTACTGCACTGGGAGTGTCAACCTGGAGTTTTTGTGCTCAAGTCTCTGGAGTAGGGCTTGAACCCACAACCTTCTGACTCAGAGGCGAGAGTGTTACCCACTGGAGTTTCCAACCTTGTGCTGGCATCTTGAGCTACAAGGTAAAGCACCGAGCAGCACACCCCCAAGACACACAAACCAGGAGCTCCTTCCCTGCAGGGGAGAATTGTAAAACAGATTTTCCAAATTTTGAAGGACTGCTGAGCCACAAAGCTGGGTGGGAATGTAAGTTGTGAGGAGGATGCGAGGAGGCTTCAAGGGGATATAGACAGGCTAAGTGAGTGGGCAAGAACATGGCAAATGGAATATAATGTGGAGAAATGTGAAGTTATCCACTTGGGTCGGAAAAATAGAAAAGCAGTGTATTTTTTAAGATGGTGAGAGATTGGGAAATGTTGGTGTTCAGAGGGACCTGGGTGTCCCTGTACACGAATCACTGAAAGTTAACATGCAGGTACAGCAAGCAATTAGGAAAGCAAATGGTCTGTTGGCCTTTATTACAAGAGGATTTGAGTATAAGAGTAAAGACGTCTTACTGCAATTATATCGGGCCCTGGTGAGACCACACCTGGAGTACTGGGTACAGTTTTGGTCTCCTTACCTAAGGAAGGATATACTTGCCACAGAGAGAGTGCAACGAAGGTTCACCAGACTGATTCCTGGGATGGGGGGATTGTCCTATGAGGAGAGATTGAGTAGACTTGGCCTATATTCCGTAGAGTTTAGAAGAATGAGAGGTGATCGCATTGAAACATACAAAATTCTTACAGGGTTTGACAGGGTAGATGCAGGGAGGATGTTTCCCCTGGCTGGGAGAGTCTAGAACCAGGAGTCACAGTCTCAGGATAAGGGCTCGGCCATTTAGGACTGAGATGAGGAGAAATTTCTTCACTCAGAGGGTGGTGAATCTTTGGAATTCTCTACCCCAGAGGGCTGTGGAGGCTCAGTCATTGAGTATATTCAAGACAGAGATCGGTAGATTTTTGGATATTAAGGGAATCAAGGGATATGGGGATAGTGCAGGAAAGTGGAGATGAGGTAGAAGATCAGCCATGATCTTATTGAATGGCGGAGCAGGCTCGAGGGGCCAAATGGCCGACTCCTGCTCCTATTTCTCATGTTATGTTCTTCGATTCATCCAGACATCCCAACTCAATTCATCCTTCTGTGACTGCAGAGTCCACCACCGTCCAAACCCCCTCCAACCCCACCACTGTCCCCAGGCTACACAGTCTGCATGGAAACCCCTTCAGGCCCTGGTCACTCAATCACTGCAACCTCAATCAAGTTGCAGGCAACTTGACGAGCTTGGCTGCCATGCTGCTCCGATGACTGAGTGCAGTCGACCCTTCCTGCCCCTTCACAGCAGTTGGCAATTGCTGCGATAAGTAAATAAAAATATATTTCTCAATGCAAACGACGTTAGTGGCCAGAAAAAAAAATGTGATTCAGCAACTCATCCTGCATGACAGCGGGACATTAAATCTCCATTTTGCCAGGAAATATTAGCATTTTTATGACGAGTTAATGTATCATAATATTCGATTAATTGTTTCAATAGCTAATAGAATCTGCGCCCAGTTCTTCGGACTGCACAGTGGCATGAAAAAGGGACTGTCCCTCCCGCTCGCCGACATCTGCTCCCTGCCAACATCTCCTGAAAGGTGCTGGCTTGTGCGAAACAATAGATGCGCAGATGGCCAGCAGCCCATGTACTGGGTAAGGTAAGGACAGGATCACACTTGGCTGTGACATCCGTAACGGTGGAGTCTAGCCTGCTGAATCTCACTGTCTACACTCACACGTGAAGGCTGGTCACTTGGGAAAGCGCCACAGCAGCACAGGAAGAGGAGGCCATTCAGCCCCTCGAGCCAGTTCCGCCATTCCATCAGATCATGGCTGATCTGTGACCTTTATTTTTTTATTCGTTTATGGGATGTGGGCGTCGCTGACAAGGCCCAGCATTTATTGCCCATCCCTAGTTGCCCCTTGAGAAGGTGGTGGTGAGCTGCCTTCTTGAACCGCTGCAGTCCGTGTGGTGAAGGTGCTCCCACAGCGCTGTTAGGGAGGGAGTTCCAGGATTTTGACCCAGCGACGATGAAGGAACGGCCCGATATATTTCCATGTCAGGATGGTGTGTGACTTGGAGGGGAACTTGGAGGTGGTGGTGTTCCCGTGCGCCTGCTGCCCTTGTCCTTCTCAAGGGGCAACCAGGGATGGGCAATAAATGCTGGGCCTTGCCAGCAACGCCTGCCTCCGGTGAATGAATCAAAATATATTCAAATAAGGGGTTAAACCCAGGCTCCATCTGCCTGTTCAGGTGGACGCAAAGGAAACCATGGCAATATGAGAACCTTAGGGAGTTCTCCTGGTGTCCTGGTCAACAATCTTCCCTCAGCCCACACCACCAGTCACAGATTAATGAGTCAGTCATCTCATTTGCGATTCAGAAATAACAACAGTGACTGCGCTTCTAAAAATATTGGCTGCAAAGTACTCTGGGTGTCCCGAGAGACGTGACAAGACAGGTTCTTTTCATTGATCAGAAATAAGCCAAGCCTCGTTCTTAATGTTCTTAAGTTTCTGGCCTCGTCTCCTGGAATCATGGACCCGAACATAAGAAATAGGAGCAGGTGTAGGCCATTCGGCCCCTCGAGCCTGCACCACCATTCAATGAGATCAAAGGCTGATCTTCTAACCTCAACTCCACCTTCCCGCCCGATCCCCATATCCCTCGATTCTCTTAATATCAAAAAATCTATCGATGTCAGTCTTGAATATACTCAACGACTGAGCCTCCACAGCCCTCTGGGGTAGAGAAATCCAAAGATTCACCACCCTCTGAGTGAAGAAATTCCTCCTCATCTCAGTCCTAAATGGCCGACCCCTTGTTCGGAGACTGTGACCCCTGGTTCTAGACTCCCAAGCGAACGTCTCATCCGAAAGACGGCACCTCCGACAGTGCGGCACTCCCTCAGTACTGCACTGGGAGTGTCAATTTTGTGCTCACATCTCTGGAGCGGGGGGGGACTATGAACTCACAACCTTCTCACTCAGGAGGCGAGGGTGCTACCACCCGAGGTATGGCCGACACTTATCCAGTCGGTCTCAAATCCCTGGACTATGAGATCAAAACACTTTGGGCCAAATGAGGGGTTTTGATAGAGTAGATGGGGAGAAACTGTTCCCAGTGGCAGGAGGGTCAGCAACCAGAGGACACAGATTTAAAATAATTGGCAAAAGAACCAGAGGAGGAGATGAGGAGAACTGCGTACAGTTTTGGTCTGCTTATTTAAGGATATACTTGCATTGGAGGCAGTTCAGAGACGATTCACTCGGTTAATTCCAGAGATGAGGGGGTTGACTTATGAAGAAAGGTTGAGCAGACTGGGCCTATACTCATTGGAGTTTAGAAGAATGGGAGGGGACCTTATTGAAACATATAAGATACTGAGGGGGCTCGACAAGGTAGATGCAGAGAGGATGTTCCCCCTCGTGGGGAAATCGAGAACTTGGGGGCATAGTTTCAGAATAAAGGGTCGCCCTTTTAGAACTGAGATGAGGAGGAATTTCTTCTCTCAGAGGGTCGTAAATCTGTGGAATTCTCTGCCCCAGAGAGCCGTGGAGGCTGGGTCATTAAATACATTTAAGGTGGAGATAGACAGATTTTTGCAAGATAAAAGAGTGAAGGGTTATGGGGAGCAGGCGGGGAAGTGGCTTTGAGCCCAAGATCAGCCATGATCGTATTGAATGGCAGAGCAGGCTCGAGGGGCCAAGTGGCCTATTCCTGCTCCTATTTCTTATGTTCTTATGCAGCGAGTTGTTGTGATCTGGAACGCGCTGCCTGAAAGGGCGGTGGAAGCAGATTCAAGAGAAAAGGGAATTGGATAAATACTTAAAAAGGAAAAATTTGCAGGGCTATGGGGAAAGAGCGGGGCGGGGGGTGGGGGGGGAGTGGGACTAATCGGAGAGCTCTTTCAAAGAGCCGGCACAGGCACGATGGGCCGAATGGCCTCCTCCCTGGGCCGTGTGATTCTATCATCTCACTCAAGAGCGAGAACTCCAAATTGATTTGGTTTCCCCTCCCCATCCCCAGGTACACAAAGGCCAACTGTCGCACTTCTGGCAAGAATGGAACCCGAAGGCCATCCTGATATTTATGCTTCAGTACGAGACATGGCTGGGTGCGTTGACGAAAGGGCTCGTCAGATGGCTAAAGACCTTAAATTAAAGGCATATCCCACTGCCGTGACCTAAATACAACGCATTAAAGAAAGGACGGAAAATACTGGGCCAGATTGCTAAAGCGACACGGTCGAGCCATCCCATGGTCACGTGCAACCGAGCGACGAGGTGTCTGTTGCAAAATATTCTGTTGGGACTCAGATGACAGCTGAGGTGTGTACGAGCGACAGACCAGAAAAGGCCATTTCGGACCAGCTGGCCGGCCCTCAGAGTTCGGACGCAGTGTGCCCAGTCCATTATTATATCCCTCAATTGATGCACTTGCCAAAGGCCTGCCCAGCTCCCTCTTAAAAGTTACTGATGTTTCTCAGCATCGACCGCCTCCCTGGGCAGTCTATTCCAAACAAACAGTCACCACCTGCTGTGTGAAGTCAACAGAGCGGTTCTGTCCCCTCACCGTCCCTCTTCTGAGCTTTGGCGCGTCCATTCTATTCCTCCTCCAAAGCTTCAGGCCGTGGCCCCCCGCCTCCCCCTCGTTGTCCTTCCCGGGGACGCGGTAAACAGTTCCCTGTCGCCACTCCTCAAAACTTGGACAATCCTTAACATGTTCTCTTCTCGACTGCAAACCAACTCGGCTTCCGCGGCTCCAAGGATAATTATTAATCAGTTCTACGACTCCAGACCAGCCCTCCACGTGTTTGATGCCTTCGTTTCAATTCTCCTCACGCCCATTCTTCGTACACTCCAGCACCACCCCCGACCACAGCACACTCTCCATCTCCAGCCTATTTCATGCCACCATTAAAAGCTTACAAAGCAAGACTTGCATTTCTCCAGCGCCTTTCACAACCTCAGGACGTCCCAAAGCGCTTTACAGCCAATGAAGTACTTTTTTTGAAGTGTAGTCACTGTTGTAATGTAGGAAACGCGGCAGCCAATTTGCGCACAGCAAGCTCCCACAAGCAGCAATGTGATAATGACCAGATCATCTGTTTTAGTGATGTTGGTGGAGGGATAAATATTGGCCCCAGGACACCGGGGAGAACTCCCCCTGCTCTTCTTAAAAATAGTGGCCGTGGGATCTTTTACATCCACCTGAGAGGGCGGACGGGGCCTCGGTTTAACGTCTCATCTGAAAGACTGCCCCTCCGACAGTGCGGCGCTCCCTCAGTACTGCCCCTCCGACAGTGCAGTGCTCCCTCAGTACTGCCCCTCCGACAGTGCGGCGCTCCCTCAGTACTGCCCCTCCGACAGTGCGGCGCTCCCTCAGTACTGCCCCTCCGACAGTGCAGTGCTCCCTCAGTACTGCCCCTCCGACAGTGCGGCGCTCCCTCAGTACTGCCCCTCCGACAGTGCAGCGCTCCCTCAGTACTGCCCCACCGACAGTGCGGCGCTCCCTCAGTACTGCCACCTCTGACAGTGCGGCGCTCCCTCAGTACTGCCACCTCCGACAGTGCGGCGCTCCCTCAGTACTGCCACCTCCGACAGTGCGGCGCTCCCTCAGTACTGCCACCTCCGACAGTGCGGCGCTCCCTCAGTACTGCACTGGGAGTGTCAGCCTGGATTATGTGCTCAAGTCTCTGGAGTGGGACTTGAACTCACGACCTTCTGACTCAGAGCCAAGGGTGCGGCCCACGGAGCCACGGCCGACAAGGGTTACTCACTTGCCTGCCCCAATTGCAGACGGCCAGTGCACTCAAAACTGCAGATACGGCTCCAATGAGGTCATTGCGGCCTGCCTTCAATATTAACCTGAGGCCTGAGCAAGGGAGCAGTATTAGATTCCCAACCAAACTGAACCAGCCAGGGGCTGGATCGAGGGACAGAAGAGGCCTTGGTAACTTTAATTTTTTTTAAGGATAGTTTTATTTTATTTTTTATTAAT
>JASTWF010000072.1:1452501-1512918 GCA_030390025.1 Squalus acanthias
CTGAGGGAGCGCCGCACTGTCAGAGGGGCAGTACTGAGGGAGCGCCGCACTGTCGGAGGGGCAGTGCTGAGGGAGCGCCGCACTGTCAGAGGGGCAGTGCTGAGGGAGCGCCGCACTGTCGGAGGGTCAGTACTGAGGGAGCGCCACACTGTCGGAGGGTCAGTACTGAGGGAGCGCCGCACTGTCGGAGGGGCAGTACTGAGGGAGCGCCGCACTGTCGGAGGGGCAGTACTGAGGGAGCGCCGCACTGTCGGAGGGGCAGTACTGAGGGAGCACCGCACTGTTGGAGGTGCCGTCTCTCAGATGAGACGTTAAACCGAGGCCCCGTCTGCTCTCTCAGGTGGATGTAAAAGATCCCACGGCGACTATTGGAAGAAGAGCAGGGGGAGTTCTCCCCGGTGTCCTGGGGCCAATATTTGTCCCTGAACCAACATCCCTAATACAGATGATCTGGTCATTATCTCACTGCTGTTTGTGGGAGCTTGCTGTGTTGAAATTGGCTGCCTCGTTTCTAACAGTGACCACACTTCAAAAATGACTTAATTGGCTGTAAAGCGCTTTGGGACGTCCTGAGGTTGTGAAAGGTGCTGGAGAAACGCAAGTCTTTATTGAGTCTTCACGTCTCTCCCTCAAGCAGTAAACAAGGTAGAACGCAACCCCGCAAATTCATCAACAATCACTTGTTTGCTGTTCAAAATGAAAATAAAGGCCGATTCATTTTTCGAAAGCGGACGCACCATGACCTTAAACCATGGCTCCCACACTCCCGGCACTGACACAGTATAAACTGGAATTCGCAATCTTCCGTTTTACGCAGCCGGTCTCTGGCTTACCCCTGGAATTCCAACCCGGTCGGTACCCAAAGTCTTGCCCGCTGCGCACTCGCTCCCTCCCGATGATGGGACGACCCACGAGATGCAAGCAGCACGCAACACAGTTTCAAATGGTGTTTCAGGTCAAGCTCTCCCCCCCCTCCTCTCCCCTGTGGATCTAACCAGTACCATCTCATGCCCCTCCACCCCCTCCAAACATCTCTCCCGCCCGCATCCGTTGCTTTATTCCGGGGGCATAGTGCCCGTAAATGAGGCGTGTTACTCCCAACCGGAGGAGAACGACATGTTTCAATGAGACATTTCAGAACCTCAACACCTAAAAATAAATGCATCTGTTTGAAATCCTCCAAGGCTACTTCATGGAGGGTTGGCGAAATGCTTCAGTGCCTCCTTGTCCAGCACCTTCTATATATATTCGATTGATTCAACGACTGGTTTAACTCTGTATCTGCTGTCCGCTTAAATGTTATTAATATCGCTGAAACCAATTTCGAGACTGAGCATCTCTCCGCCAGACTGGAACTGTCTCTCACCCAATTCACTGTCCTCTCGACAGAAACCGTTCACCACAAAAAGCCGATCCACTCCCTTTACTTTCTCCATAATCTCTCTCTCTCTCTCTCTCGTCACCTACGCAGTTCCAGACTGGTCCTTGCAAGGACATCTCAGCCAGATGTTGCAAGGTCCAACACAATGCAACCCCCCCCCCACCGGCGCAAATCCCGCCACGGCGCCTCGGGTGAATGCTGGCGGTTCAGCCAGTGGACTCCGCACTGCCTGTAAAAATTCCCAGCCCAGCCTTACATTTTAACCTCCCGTCTCCCCTGATGTTGTGGCGCACAGCTCCCCCGATCCCGTTGGCGTGCTGTATTTACCTGTGTAATTCAGCAAGAGATTGTGCTGATACAAGACTGCATCTCACGGCTGATGCTCGGGCTCTGCTCATCTGATGCACAGCACACCATGTAGGAGGCTGGCTGGCTGGCTGGCTGTCTCTCTCTCTCTCTCTGGCTCGCTCTCCCTGCATCTATCTATTTCTTGCAAGTTTGCCCTGCATGGCTAGATTCACAGCAACATGAATAACATTTTTTCCCTTCTGCAATCCATTTGAGATGCACATTACAAAAGAGGCGATTAGAGATTGCAAATGCAGTTTTACCTGTGCTGTTTTCTGCTTCTTGAGGGCAGCTGGTGCTGATGCTGCCTTCTGCATCCCTCAGCTCTGACTCTTCCAACAATCAAAAAAAACAACGCCCACCTCCTCCTTAGCTCGCGTCAGCGCCCTCTCTGCTCCACCAATGGCAGGAGCGGGTTCCTGCCTCCTGCAACCCAGGCAGGCAGCCGCGCCGACCAATGGGCTTGGCAGAGGCCAGCCGATTGACAGGGGCGGCAGCCTATCGCCGCGGCGCCCAGCGCTGCGCGATTTTTGCAGGTCGCCGGCCGGCCGGCCAGCCGGCCGCGAATGGGCGTGGCGCTGCTTGCGCCCGAGTCCTGCGCAAGCAGAGAAAGGGATTGTCAGCATGCTCCGGGCTCCCATTGTCCCCCTTGGCAGCCTCCACCAGGTTGCATTGGCGAGCGTCAGTGATGCTTTCGTGCACAAATCACAGGGGGCAGCTCCACACCCAAAAAAAATCAAAAACAATTGATTGGCAGGCCAAGCACCAATCCAAATGCAGAATATTAGAATTCCCAACAGCTCTGGGCCAGAAGAACATACGAACAGAGGAGCCCCCCCTGTCAATTGCTTGACCGTTCAGTGCATGGGTCCCATTGTCCTCCTGTCCTGCCAAGAAGCAACAATGGGCTTTAAACACCGCCCCTTGACATTCATCGGCATTACCATCGCCGAAAACCCCCCACCATCAACATCCTGGGGGTCACCGTTGACCAGAAACTTAACTGGACCAGCCACATAAATACCGTGGCATCAAGAGCAGGTCAGAGGCTGGGTATTCTGCAGCAAGTGTCTCACCTCCTGACTCCCCAAAGCCTTTCCACCATCTACAAGGCACAAGTCAGGAGTGTGATGGAATACTCTCCACTTGCCTGGGTGAGTGCAGCTCCAACAACACTCAAGAAGCTCGACACCATCCAGAACAATGCAGGCCGCTTGATTTGGCACCCCGTCCGCCACCTTAAACATTCACTCCCTCCACCACCGCCGCACCGTGGCTGCAGTGTGTACCATCTACAAGATGCACTGCAGCAACTCGCCAAGGCTCCTTTGGCAGCACCTCCCAAACCCGCGACCTCTTCCACCTAGAAGGACAAGGGCAGCAGGCGCATGGGAACACCACCACCCCCAAGTTCCCCTCCAAGTCACACACCATCCTGACTTGGAAATATATCGGCCGTTCCTTCATCATCGCTGGGTCAAAATCCTGGAACTCTCTCCCTAACAGCACTGTGGGAGCACCTTCACCACACGGACTGCAGCGGTTCAAGAAGGCGGCTCACCACCACCTTCTCGAGGGGCGATTAGGGGTGGGCAATAAATGCTGGACCTTGCCAACGACGCCCAGATCCCATGAACGAATTAAAAAGATTGTGGACGTGGAACTGAATGGAACCAGGCACAAACCCTTGGAGTTTATGCCTGGTCTATTTATGCCTGGTGTACACTTGGTTTAAACATCTGGCTCATGCCAGGTGGGTCAGCCGTGGCTCAGTGGGTAGCACCCTCGCCTCTGAGTCAGAAGGTTGTGGGTTCAAGTCCCGCTCCATGAGACTTGAGCCCCATAATCCAAGCTGACACTCCCAGTGCCAGTACTGAGGGAGTGCTGCACTGCCGGAGATGCCATCTTTCGGATGAGACGCCAAACCCAGGCACCATCTGCTCTCTCAGGTAGGCATAAAAGATCCCACGGCCACTATTTCGAAGAAGAGCAGGGGGGAGTTCTCCCCGGTGTCCTGGGGCCAATATTTATCCCTCAACCAACATCACTAAAACAGATGATCCAGTCATTATCACATTGCTGTTTGTGGGAGCTTGCTGTGTGCAAATTGGCTGCCGCGTTTCCTACATTACAATAGTAACCACACCTCAAAAGTACTTCATTGGCTGTAAAGTGCTTTGGGACATCCTGAGGTCATGA
This sequence comes from Squalus acanthias, assembly GCA_030390025.1. Lineage (NCBI taxonomy): Eukaryota > Metazoa > Chordata > Chondrichthyes > Squaliformes > Squalidae > Squalus > Squalus acanthias. The sequence goes on from JASTWF010000072.1 coordinate 1,456,430, forward strand.
AAGGTGCTGTAGAAATTCATTCCTTTCTTTGTTCGGGCACTGTGCAATACAAAGAGATGTGTAACCTTGGAATGTTTCAACCCATTCCAAAAGACTATTTCTTTGGATAAGGTGCAAAAAAAAGATTTACTAGAATGATACCAGACTGAGAGGTTCTGCCTATCAGGAAAGATTGAACAGGCTGGGGCTCTTTTCTCTAGAAAAGAGAAGGCTGAGGGGTGACCTGATCGAGGTCTTTAAGATTATGAAGGGGTTCGATAGGGTAGACGTAGAGAGGATGTTTCCACATGTGGGAGAGACCAGAACTAGGGGCCATCAATATAAGATAGTCACTAATAAATCCAATAGGGAATTCAGGAGAAACTCCTTTACCCAGAGAGTGGGGAGAATGTGGAACTCGCTACCACAGGGAGTGGTTGAGGCGAATAGTATAGATGCATTTAAGGGGAAGCTGGATAAGCACATGAGGGAGAAAGGAATAGAAGGATATGTTGATAGGGTGAGATGAAGAGGGGTGGGAGGAGGCTCGTGTGGAGCATAAACACCGGCATGGACCAGTTGGGATGAATGGCCTGTTTCTGGGCTGTACGCTCGATGTAACTCGATGTATTTCCACTTCCGCAACATTGCCACACTCGCCCTCATCAGCAAAGAAACCCTAATTCAAGCTGTCATCATCTCCAGGCTTGTTCGCTCCAACATTCTGCTCACCGGGCTCTCAACATCCACCCTACATAAAGTGCAACTGGTCCAACACCCTGCTGCCCACATCCTAAGTCTTGCTCTGCCGTCAACCCCTGCCCTCGTCAACCCCCACAGGCCTCACACTCTTGCATCTCTGGCCTTCTTTGCAACCTCACCTAACGTTCCCCTCGACCTCCAGCTGCCCTGCACGCTGGAATGTTCTCCCTAGATCCCCCTCCACCTTCCTATCTCTCTCCCCTCCTCAAAACCTAAAACAGAGAGTCGAGAGTCGGGATAAATGGGTAATTTTCCGGTTGGCAAACTGTAACTAGTGGGGTGCCGCAGGGATCAGTGCTGGGGCCTCAACTATTTACAATCTATATTAATGACTTGGATGAAGGGACCGAGTGTACTGTAGCCAAATTTGCTGATGATACAAAGATAGGTGGGAAAGCAAATTGTGTGGAGGACGCAAAGAATCTCCAAAGGGATATGGACAGGCTAAATGAGTGGGCAAAAATCTGGCAGATGGAGTTTAATATGGGAAAATGCGAGGTTATCCACTTTGGTAGGAAAAATAAAAAGCAAATTATTATTTAAATGGAGAGAGATTACAAAATGCTGAGGTACAGAGGGATCTGGGTGTCCTCGTACATGAATCACAAAAAGTTAGCATGCAGGTACAGCAAGTAATTAGGAAGGCAAATGGAATGTTGGCCTTTATTGCAAAGGGAATGGAGTATAAAAGTAGGGAAGTCCTGTTACAACTGTACAGGGCTTTGGTGAGACCACACCTGGAGTACTGCGTACAGTTTTGGTCTCCTTATTTAAGGAAGGATATACTTGCATTGGAGGCAGTTCAGAGAAGGTTCACGAGGTTGGTTCCAGAGATGAAGGGGTTGTCTTATGAGGAAAGGTTGAGCAGGTTGGGCCTATACTCATTGGAGTTTAGAAGAATGAGAGGGGATCTTATTGAAACATATAAGATTCTGAAGGGGCTCGACAGGGTAGATGCAGAGAGGATGTTTCCCCTCGTGGGGGAATCTAGAACTAGGAGGCATAATTTCAGAATAAGGGGGCACCCTTTTAAATCGGAAATGAGGAGGAATTTCTTCGCTCAGGGGGTGGTGAATCTTTGGAATTCTCTACCCCAGAGAGCTGCGGAGGCTGGGTCATTGAATATATTTAAGGTGGAGATAGATAGATTTTTGAACGATAAGGGAGTCGAGGGTTATTGGGAGCGGGCAGGGAAGTGGTGTTGAGGCCATGATCAGATCAGCCATGATCTTATTGAATGGCGGAGCAGGCTCAAGGGGCCGAATGACCGACTCCTGCCCCTACGTCTTATGTTCTTATGTACCTCTGACCAGCTCTGCAATTGCCTCCCCTACACACTTCTGATATCACTTTCTATGTCCAGTTGTCTCTGTGAATCACTTTACAAGAATCTATATAGTCCCTCAGACATAAAATACGATCAAGAACAACCATCGTCATCACCATGGAAAAACTGTCCCAAGGTGATTCACAGAGGTGACATGAGAAACCGCCGATGGGAAAGAGATTACAAGGGGTGACCAAATATTTGAACAAAGAGGTGGAGAGGTTTGAGGTAGAGAGTTCCAGAGGGTGAGACCTAACCAACTAAAAGCTTTGTGCGAAGGAAGGAGAGATGTAGAAGAGAATAGGTAGGAAAAACAGAAAGGAAGAGTATTATTTAAATGGTGATAGATTGGGAAATGTTGATGTACAGAGGGACCTGGGTGTCCTTGCACACCAGTCACTGAAAGCAAACATGCAGGTGCAGCAAGCAGTTCGGAAGGCAAATGGTATGTTGGCCTTCATTACAAGAGGATTTGAGTACAGGAGCAAGGATTTCTTACTACAGTTATACAGGGCCTTGGTGAGACCACACCTGGAGTACTGTGTGCAGTTTTGCTCTCCTTACCTAAGGGGTATGGGGAGAGAGCGGGAATATGGTATTGAGATAGAGGATCAGCCATGACCATATTGAATGGCGGAGCAGGCTCGAAGGGCCGAATGGCCTACTCCTGCTCCTATTTTTCTATGTTTCTAAAGAATGATGATGGCATCAATCTTCTCAATGCTGAGCTGCAAGAAGTTGTGTCTCATTCAGGACTGAGCAACTGACACTGAGCGAATCAGGAGGTCAGAAAAGGTGGCGGAGGGCGAAGAAAGAAAGAACTCGCGTTTCTCCAGCGTCTTTCACCACCTCCGGACGTCCCAAAGCGCTTCACAGCCAACGAACTACTTTCGCAGTGTGGTCACTGTTGTAATGTGGGAAACGCAGCAGCCAATTTGCGCACAGCAAGCTCCCACAAACAGCAATGTGATAATGACCAGATCATCTGTTTTTAGTGATGTTGATCGAGGGATAAATATTGGCCCCAGGACACCGGGGAGAACTGCCCCCTGCTCTTCTTCCAATAGTGGCCGTGGGATCTTTTACGTCCACCTGAGAGGGCAGACAGGGCCTCGGTTTAACGTCTCATCCGAAAAACGGCACCTCCGACAGTGCGGCGCTCCCTCAGTACCACCCCTCCGACAGTGCAGCGCTCCCTCAGTACTGCCCCTCCGACAGTGCGGCGCTCCCTCAGTACAGCCCCTCCGACAGTGCGGCGCTCCCTCAGTACTGCCCCTCCGACAGTGCGGCGCTCCCTCAGTACTGCCCCTCCGACAGTGCGGCGCTCCCTCAGTACTGCCCCTCCGACAGTGCGGCGCTCCCTCAGTACTGTCCCTCCGACAGTGCGGCGCTCTCTCAGTACTGCCCCTCCGACAGTGCGGCGCTCCCTCAGTACCGCCCCTCCGACAGTGCAGCGCTCCCTCAGTACTGCCCCTCCGACAGTGCGGCGCTCCCTCAGTACCGCCCCTCCGACAGTGCGACGCTCCCTCAGTACCACCCCTCCGACAGTGCGGCACGCCCTCAGTACTGCCCCCTCCGACAGTGCAGCACTCCCTTAGTACCGCCCCTCCGACAGTGCGGCGCTCCCTCAGTACCGCCCCTCCGACAGTGCGGCACATCCTCAGTACTGCCCCTCCGACAGTGCGGCGCTCCCTCAGTACCGCCCCTCCGACAGTGCGGCACGTCCTCAGTACTGCCCCCTCCGACAGTGCGACGCTCCCTCAGCACTGCACTGGGAGTGTCAGCCTAGATTTTTGTGCTCAAGTCTCTTGGCGTGGGACTGTGAACCCACAACCTTCTGACTCAGAGAGACGAGAGTGCTGCCCACTGAGCCACAACAGCGTACATGTTCAAACTGAATCCATGCCTGCAAATAAGTGTCGCCGAGGAGCAGTATGTAGATAAGGAAGACATGTTTTCAGTTCAGGCTGGTGGTTTGAACAGTATGCGTTGAGAATCGCACACCACACGTACATTGTACAGATCCAAAAATTACTTTCAGTTAAAAGTCCTGCCAATTGTCAAACTGTGCTGTTCCAAAGACAGCATTGTAACCAGTGTGGATAGAATCCTATTAGCACTGTGTTCTAAATGCCAACCGCGACTCCATGGCCAGCCCTCTCGCCTCTGATTCAAAGAAGGTTGTGGGTTCATGTCCCATTCCAGAGACTTGAGCACAAAAAATCTCGGCCGACATCCCAGTAAAATGGAACTGGGTATTTGTTGTGACAGGGAAGCAATGTAGGCGATATCAGGGAATGGGTAGGGCAATGGGAGTAGAATAGACAACTGTGGTTGAAGAGCTCTCAGTGGCGTGATGGGCTGAGTAGTTGGTTCTTGTGTCCCTGTAACTGGATCGTGCCTGCTCTACAAACCGTGGGCCTCAGTAAACCTGGGGGTCGGGAGCTGAAAAACATCTAATGGGGTTCCTGCTACTTGATCACGATCTAAGGAGCCCTGTTGGATTGTGTGTGGACAGGATTGGACCTGATATCGCGCCTGTTACTGCAGTCCAGGTGAGATAGCGCAGGTTTGTGTGCATCTTTAGGACCCAGACTCCCAGTTCTAGAGGATAGTGCGGGAAGGTGGAGTTGAGGTCGAAGATCAACCTTTGATCTCATTGAATGGCGGAGCAGGCTCGAATGGCCAACTCCTGCTCCTATTTCTTATGTTCTAGTCAGTGTTTTTTTTTTTTAATTCATTTTTAAGAGATGTGGCTGTCGCTGGCAAGGCCAGCATTTATTGCCCATCCCTAGTTGCCCTTGAGAAGGTGGTGGTGAGCTGCCTTCTTGAACCGCTGCAGTCCATGTGGTGAAGGTGCTCCCACAGTGCTGTTAGGGAGGGAGTTCCAGGATTTTGACCCAGCGACGATGAAGGATCAGCGATATACTTCTAAGTCAGGATGGTGTGTGACTTGGAGGGGAACTTGGAGGTGGTGGTGTTCCCATGCGCCTGCTGCCCTTGTCCTTCTAGGTGGAAGAGGTCATGGGTTTGGGAGGTGCTGCCGAAGAAGCCTTGGCGAGTTGCTGCAGTGCATCTTGTAGATGGTACACACTGCAGCCACGGTGCGCCGGTGGTGGAGGGAGTGAATGTTTAAGGTGGTGGATGGGGCTGCCAATCAAGCGGGCTGCTTTGTCCTGGATGGTGTCGAGCTTCTTGAGTGTTGTTGGAGCTGCACTCATCCAGGCAAGTGGAGAGTATTCCATCACACTCCTGACTTGTGCCTTGTAGATGGTGGAAAGGCTTTGGGGAGTCAGGAGGTGAGACACTTGCCGCAGAATACCCAGCCTCTGACCTGCTCTTGATGCCACAGTATTTATGTGGCAGGTCCAGTTAAGTTTCTGGTCAATGGTGACCCCCCAGGATGTTGATGGTGGGGGATTCGGCAATGGTAATGCCGATGAATATCAAGGGGCGGTGGTTAGACTCTCGCTTGTTGGAGATAGTCATTGCCTGGCACTTGTGTGGCGCGAATGTTACCTGCCAATTATCAGCCCAAGCCTGAACGTCATCCAGGTCTTGTTGCATGTGGGCATGGACTGCTTCATTATCTGAGGAGTTGCGAATGGCACTGAACACTGTGCAGTCATCAGCAAACATCCCCATTTCTGACCTTATGTTGGAGGGAAGGTCATTGATGAAGCAGCTGAAGATGGTTGGGCCTAGGACACTGCCCTGAGGAACTCCTGCAGCGATATCCTGGGGCTGTGATGATTGACCTTCAACCACCACAACCACCCTCCTTTGTGCTAGGTATGACACCAGCCAGTGGAGAGTTTTCCCCCCGATTCCCATTGACTTCAGTTTTACTCGGGCTCCTTGATGCCAGACTCGGTCAAATGTGGCCTTGATGTCAAAGGCAGTCACTCTCACCTCACCTCTGGAATTCAGCTCCTTTGTCCATGTTTGGACCAAGGCTGTAATGAGGTCGGGAGCCGAGTGGTCTTGGCGGAACCCAAACTGGGCATCAGTGAGCAGGTCTTTGGTGAGTAAGTGCCGCTTGATAGCACTGTCGACGACACCTTCCATCACTTTGCTGATGATTGAGAGTAGACTGATGGGGCGGTAATTGGCCGGGTTGGATTTGTCCTGCTTTTTGTGGGCAGGACATACCTGGGCAGTTTTCCAAATTATCGGATAGATGCCAGTGTTGTAGCTGTACTGGAACAGGAGACAAGGCCAGAAACTTAAGAGCATTAAGAACGAGGCTTGGCTTATATGTGATCAATAAAAAGAACTTGTCTTGTCACGTCTCTCGGGACACCCAGAATACTTTGCAGCCAATATTTTTAGAAGCGCAGTCACTGTTGTTATTTCTGAATCGCAACTGAGATGACTGACTCATTAATCTGTGACTGGTGGTGTGGGCTGAGGGAAGATTGTTGACCAGGACACCAGGAGAACTCCCTAAGGTTCTCATATTGCCATGGATTTCCTTTGCGTCCACCTGAACAGGCAGATGGAGCCTGGGTTTAACCCCTTATTTGAATATATTTTGATTCATTCACCGGAGGCGGGCGTCGCTGGCAAGGCCCAGCATTTATTGCCCATCCCTGATTGCCCCTTGGGAAGGACAAGGGCAGCAGGCGCATGGGAACACCACCACCTCCAAGTTCCCCTCCAAGTCACACACAGCATCCCGACTTGGAAATCTATCGGCCGTTCCTTCATCGTTGCTGGGTCAAAATCCTGGAACTCCCTCCCTAATAGCACTGTGGGAGCACCTTCACCACACGGACTGCAGTGGTTCAAGAAGGCGGCTCACCACCACCTTCTCAAGGGGCAAATGTGAGAAGTCACACAACACCCGGTTATAGTCCAACAGCTTTATTTGAAACCACAAGCTTTCGGAGCGCTGCTCCTTCATCAGGTGAAGTGAAGAGATGCATATAGGCACAGCATATATAGTCAGAGAACACAGCTAGATGACTACAGTTAATCTTTCCAACTGCCCTTTATCACACCTCGGCAGAGAGATAATCACGGCAATCAAAGGTGTGGATGGTGTTCTCAAGGGGCAACTAGGGATGGGCAATAAATGCTGGGCTTGCCAGCGACGCCCACATCCCATGAATTAATAAAAAACTTTGCGTCCACCTGAACAGGCAGATGGAGCCTGGGTTTAACCCCGCATTTGAATGACTGCATTTCTGAAGTGCGGGCTTCGATTATACGCTCAAACCCTGGAGTGGGTAGCTTTGACAGGACAGCCAACCATTCCCATGGTTACGGTGACTTTTTGGCTGAGGTGTGGTTCCACAGGTGAGAGCCACCTTCTGGTCTTCAGTTCTGGGCACCGCACCTTAGGAAGGATATATTGGCCTTGGAGGGAGTGCAGCGTAGGTTTACCAGAATGATACCCGGACTTCAAGGGTTAAGTTCCGAGGAGAGATTACACAAATTAGGAATTTAGAAGGTTAAGGGGGGGATCTGATCGAAGTTTTCAAGATATTAAGGGGAACTGATAGGGTAGAGAGAGAGAAACTATTTCCGCTGGTTGGGGAGTCTAGGACTAGGGGGCAGAGTCTAAAAATTAGAGCCAGACCTTTCAGGAGTGAAGTTAGGAAACACTTCGACACACAAAGGGTGGTAGAAGTTTGGAACTCTCTTCCGCAAACGGCAATTGTTAATTTTAAATCTGAGATTGATAGATTTTTGTTAACCAAAGGTATTAAGGGATATGGGGCAAAGGCGGGTAGATGGAGTTAGGTGGCAGATCAGCCATGATCTCATTGAATGGCGGAACAGGCTCGAGGGGCTGAATGGCCTCCTCCTGTTCCGATGTTCCTAAAAACCAGAGTTTGCTCTTTACCAAATGTCTAAGTAACTGGTGCAAGATCCACGGGGACAATCAGCCACAGTATTCCACCGTACTGGAATATAGCGCGAGCTGCCTTGTGACCTCCACATCTTCAGCAGGCAGTAGAATACACACACCAGGGCTCTGGGTCTAAACCAGAGGAGGAATTCATTGAACATTAAAGAGGTAAATAAACAGTGTGCAGTACAAACAGGGTATTAACAATAATTACAGGCTCAGTGATTCTCTGTGAAATATCAATCCAGCAGTGACCCGACGAGATAATTGATCGATGAAACATGGCTGGTCACTTGTTGTGTGGTGTAAGGGTCGTAGGAGGTCTCTCGGTGGCTAAGCATCTCTAATGGCTTCAGACTGATAGATTGATGAGTTGAATGCAGACAAATATAAGCCCACAGTTAGAGGTTCCAGTCCACATAGCTGTCCATCAAAGGGACCACAGGGTGTCTTTGGCACTGCCCCACTCGTAGACCCGACCTACGACCGCACTCCAGACCCAGCCTTTGGTCTATTTTTTGATCCAATCCAAAGGTCCCCAAGAACATCAACCAAACAGGATATGGGAACTGAATACGATGACCTGACTCAGTGATCTCCACCAGATACTCGGCATGACCTATTGGACGGGCCATCAAACAATGCATCAAGGACTTTTCTGTCTTGCAAAAAAAACAAAAGTTGTGATATTAGCCAGACTCTAATCTGTTAGTGTCAGCTGTGGCTCAGTGGATAGCACTCTCTCGCCTCTGAGTCTCAATCGGTTGTGGGTTCGAGTCCCACTCCAGAGACTTGAGCACACAAAGCTAGGCTGACACTCCAGTGCCAGTACTGAGGGAGCGCCCCACTGTCGGAGGGGCAGTACTGAGGGAGCGTCGCACTGTCGGAGGGGCAGTACTGAGGGAGCGCCCCACTGTCGGAGGGGCAGTACTGAGGGAGCGTCGCACTGTCGGAGGGGTAGTACTGAGGGAGCGCCCCACTGTCGGAGGGGCAGGTACTGAGGGAGCGCCGCACTGTCGGAGGGGCGGTACTGAGGGAGCGCCGCACTGTTGGAGGGGCAGAACTGAGGGAGCGCCGCACTGTCGGAGGTGCCGTCTTTCGGATGAGACATTAAACCGAGGCACCATCTGCTCTCTCAGGTGGATGTAAAAGATCCCACGGCCACTATTGGAAGAAGAGCAGGGGGAGTTCTCCCCGGTGTCCTGGGGCTAATATTTATCCCTCAATCAACATCACTAAAAACAGACTATCTGGTCATTATCACAAATTGGCTGCTGCGTTTCCTACATTACAACAGTGACTACACTTCAAAAAGTACTTCATTGACTGTAAAGCGCTTTGGGACGTCCGGTGGTCGTGAAAGGTGCTGTGGAAATGTGAGACTTTCTTTCCTTTTTTCCCAACAACTTGCAGAAACAGCTAAGGATAACTGTCCTTAACCCTGCGTGTACCATGGCCAGTAAGAAAGATATAGTGCTAAAAATTGAGTTGCGCCCCATTTGGGGGGCTATCTCCGCCGGGGGGGGGGCTACTTTTAGCGCCCCGGAAAAATTAGCGCACCCACGCCAGTAATTGAGTGGTTGCGGCCCAAGAGGGAAGCGGGGTGCTACTGGAAGCGCCCCACCTCCCTCCTGGGGCGCTGCGAGTCAATATCACGTTCTTAAAGGGGAGGGGCCTTGCGCAGCGCGACCCGGGGCCTGGCTGGGCCCCCGGGGATCGGGAGTGCCGGCAAAAGAGCCCGGCACTCAAGAGAAGGGCTGGGCTCTTGGCGCGCAGCCGGCACTCCGCGGGGGGGAGGGTCAGGAGGCCGGGGACGGGAGCGCAGGCAGGTGCTGGCAGGCGGCCAGCAACAAAAATGGCCGCCCCGCACCTCGCCTTTAATTAGCGCCTCCCCGGCCGCAGGTAGGCCCCCCTGACCCCGTCGGACATAGCGTCTGGCGGTAAGTCAAGGGGCGCTCCCGAAGATGGCGGCCCTCTTAGGGCGCTAACGGGAGGCGCAAAGCGACCCAATTTTTCCCCGAAATAATTTAACATCGATAAAAGTGCTTCTTTTTGTCACTGTCTCCTTCAGTGCTGTAAATGTAAGGATTTTGAGCGAGAATGGTCCTCATCATCATTGCTCACATTGGTTTCTCCCCTTGCTCTGTCAACCCACAAATCTTGCGACAGACCTTCTGTTTTTCCAATATGGATTGGCTGTGATTACTACACGGTATATAATTAGATATTTGTCATTAAAGACAACGTAGCTGGAGTCTTGTGTCCAATTCCGGGCACCGCACTTTAGGAAGGATGTGAAGGCTTTGGAGAGGGTGCAGAGGAGATTGACCAGAATGGTACCAGGGATGAGGGACTTCAGTTACGTGGAGAGACTGGAGAAGCTGGGGTTGTTCTCCTTAGAGCAGAGAAGGTTAAGAGGAGATTTAATAGAGGCGTTCAAAATCATGAAGGGTTTAGACAGAGTAAATAAGAAGAAACTGTTCCCAATGGCTGATAACCAGAGGACACAGATTTAAGGTGATTGGCAAAAGAACCAGAGGCGACATGAGGAAAAATGTTCTTACGCAGCTCCCTCAGTACAGCCCCTCCGACAGTGCGGCACTCCCTCAGTACCGCCCCTCCCACAGTGCGGCGCTCCCTCGGTACCGCCCCTCCCACAGTGCAGCACTCCCTCAGTACTGCCCCTCCGACAGTGTGGCGCTCCCTCAGTACCGCCCCTCCGACAGTGCGGCGCTCCCTCAGTACTGCCCCTCCGACAGTGAGGCGCTCCCTCAGTACTGCCCCTCCGACAGTGCGGCGCTCCCTCAGTACTGCCCCTCCGACAATGCGGCGCTCCCTCAGTACTGCCCCTCCGACAGTGCGGCGCTCCCTCAGTACTGCCCCTCCGACAGTGCGGCGCTCCCTCAGTACTGCCCCTCCGACAGTGCAGCGCTCCCTCAGTACTGCCCCTCCGACAGTGCGCCGCTCCCTCAGTACTGCCCCTCCGACAGTGCGGCGCTCCCTCAGTACTGCCCCTCCGACAGTGCAGCGCTCCCTCAGTACTGCCCCTCCGAAAGTGCGGCGCTCCCTCAGTACTGCCCCTCCGAAAGTGCGGCGCTCCCTCAGTACTGCCCCTCCGACAGTGCGGCGCTCCCTCAGTACCGCCCCTCCGACAGTGCGGCGCTCCCTCAGTACTGTACTGGGAGTGTCAACTTGGATTTATTGTGCTGAAGTCTCTGGAGTGGGACTCAGAACCCACAATCTCTGTGACTCAGAGGTGAGAGTGCTACCCACTGAGCCATAGCTGACACCGATGTTTAAAGGGTTTCTGTGGTGTAAATACTATCTGGTACTTTGATCAGTTAAATATTGGATGATGATTGAAAAGGGTTTTTTAAACAAAATGGATTTTAAATTCTGAATATTGAAAGCTAATAATCACAGTCGGCATTGTAAATACTATTAAGCTGCATTACTGGTGTACTGGCTGTTTACCCTTACAGAATTTATTTCATGGAATGGTTTTCCATTTCTACGCAGTTGGCAGACGTGGGGTTTGATGTAAACTCGACTCTCAGACACTCAACCTGATTGTGAACTCTGACTACAGAAGGCAGCAAACAGAGAACAATTAGTGATCAGATTCAGACCCAATAACTAAAGTCTGGTATTTTTTTTTATTCATTCACAGGATGTGAGCGTCGCTGGCAAGGTCCAGCATTTATTGCCCATCCCTAATTGCCCCTTGAGAAGGTGGTGGTGAGCTGCCTTCTTGAACCGCTGCAGTCCGTGTGGTGAAGGTGCTCCCACAGTGCTGTTGGGGAGGGATTTCCAGGATTTTGACCCAGCGACGATGAAGGAACGGCCGATATATTTCCAAGTCAGGATGGTGTGTGACTTGGAGGGGAACTCGGAGGTGGTGGTGTTCCCATGCGCCTGCTGCCCTCGTCCTTCTAGGTGGAAGAGGTCGCGGGTTTGGGAGGTGCTGTCGAAGAAGTCGCTGCAGTGCCTCTTGTAGATGGTACACACTGCAGCCACGGTGCGCCGGTGGTGGAGGGAGTGAATGTTGAAGGTGGCGGATGGGGTGCCAATCAAGTGGGCTGCTTTGTCCTGGATGGTGTCGAGCTTCTTGAGTGTTGTTGGAGCTGCACTCACCCAGGATGAATGAAAGGGAGCGGGGAGGTGACTATCTACTCTAAAGGGGAAGAGAGTTCCCATTAGAATCCTGAGCTATTAACCTGTACACCTTATTTGTGCTGTGTTCACTTGTCTGCGCATAAAACAGTGTGACGCTCACACAAATACATTTCGATAGATCAACAGGGTGCTCGATGCGCATCTGGTTCAGCAGCTGGAGAACACTCATTAATGAAACCAGCTCAGAAAAAACACGAGCCGCTCCAGACCCTCTCGCTGAATCCGCCATAAATCAGCAAGGCTCGGAGCCAGTCAGTCTGAAAGAGAGAGGCACCGCGCGGAAACCCGCAGCGACGGAGCACTCACCTCAATGCAGCCTGTTTTTCTGAATCTAAAACACAGAACATGCTGGCAACGCTCGGCTGGCCGGGCAGCATCTGTGGAGCGAGAAACAGAGTTAACGGGCTGGATTTTGCCAATGGGGAGCGTTTGGAGGCGGGACTCCCACTTGTCGGGTTTCAGTCCCGCCTCCATCGATTTGTGGCCAACCCACGCTATTTTCCCTTGATTGACCTTGTTAAGCCCGCCCAGCGGGCATAGCAGGCCAATTAAGGGGAAGCTGGTTACAGAGAACGTCAGCCTATGACGTTTCACCTGTCAAAAATTTTTGACAGATGAATTGTCATCGTTTGACAGCTTTGTGAAGCAGTCAAACACTGACATTCTCTGTAGTTTGATGAGTTCTTGAACTCAAGACCTCATCAAACCTCTTTCTTTTGTAGAAATTAGATGGTTGCTGCATTGGAGAATGCAACGGCCATCTGTCATCTCTGCCGCGGAGGTGCGAGACTCTCCGCATACCCACCGACTGAAGCCTGCAGGAAGAAACAAAGGTAAGTACACTTTTTCGAACACTATCCACTTACCTCACATACTCACCTCTCCACACTTGCACCTATCGCTCACCTTCACAGCGCACTTTTGCACCCCTCCGACCCCCGCAGACCCACTACTCGCCTCGGTGACCCTGGCGGGGTTCGGAGCCTTTGGGAAGCCCGCACTTGTGTGGGTAAAATGGGGATAATCCTCTTATCTGCCTGTTAACTACCTGTTAACAGGCAGATAAGTGGCTGTAATCCACTTCCCGCCTCCAAGGAGACGGGACCCGGCGCGGGTCGGCTACCCGCCTCCTGGGAAGATGGCACGGAGGCGGGTTGGGCACCCGCCCCCAGATTCTGCCATTTTCCTCCGCCCCCAAATGCTGCCATTTTCCCGGCAGTCCCGCCTCCATACCCGCCTCCCCAGGGCTGGCAAGATTGTGCCCAAAGTTTCAGGTCGATGTCCTTTCGTCAGAACTGTAAAAGGTTAGAGATGTAACAGGTTTTAAGCAAGTATAGAGGCAGAGATAGGGTGGAGGGGAGGAAAGAACAAAAGGGAAGGTCTGTGATAGGGTGGAAGGCAGGAGAGAGTAAATGACAAAAGGGATGATGGTGCAAGATTTACTAGAATGGTACCAGGGTTGAGGGACTTCAGTTATGGGGAGAGACTGGAGAAGCTTTCTAGAATTAGGGGTCATTGTGCTCTAAGGAGAACAATCCCATCTTAGGTAAGAACATAAGAAATAGGAGCAGGAGTCGGCCATACGGCCCCTCGAGCCTGCTCCGCCATTCAATAAGATCATGGCTGATCTTCGACCTCAACTCCACTTTCCTGCCCGATCTCCATATCCCTTGATTCCCCTAGAGTTCAAAAATCTATCGATCTCAGCCTTGAATAGACTCAACAACTGAGCCTCCACAGCCCTCTGGGGAAGAGAATTCCAAAGATTCACCACCCTCTGAGTGAAGAAATTCCTCCTCATCTCAGTCCTAAATGGCCGACCCCTTAGCCTGAGACTGTGACCCCTGGTTCTGGAAAGCTTCTCAGTCTCTCCACATAACTGAAGCCCCTCATCCCTGGTACCATTCTAGTAAATCTTGCATCATCCTTTTTTGTCATTTCATCTCTCCTGCCTTCCACCCTATCACGGACCTTCCCTTTTGTTCTTTCCTCCCCCTCTTTCCCTGCCCCCAACACTTGCTTAAACACCTGTTCCATCTCCAGCTTTTTCCAGTGCTGACGAAGGGTCATCGACCTGAAACGTTAACTCTGTTTCTCTCTCCACAGATGCTGCCTGACCCGCTGAGTGTTTCCAGCATTTTCTAGTTTTATTTCAGATTTCCAGCGCTCGTGGTATCTGGCTTTAATAATGAGAACTGTTCATTTATCTGTTCAATTTGTCTTGTAGTCGATAGCTACATTCGACCGCTAGTCAACCGTCTTCCTCCTCTGGTTCACAAAGATACGCGGTGAGTAAGCACGAGACATGTGATGGTGGAGAGTACAGAACAGACTTTATTGATATCCAGGATGATCGATCTATATTGTACACAGAGTGGTTTTCAGTTTCTTGTTCTATCCTTCGAGCGCTGTGAAGATCTGTTGAAAACCGTGCTCCTTTATACACCATACTTTGCCTACATCAAAGGTACATGTCACAGATAAGACCTCATGATGTATCTGTTCCCAAATCCATTGAAGACAGTCTCTTCATGTAAACAATTGTAGTTGTTTACTCCAAAGCCTCAGTACAACCGATAGGTACAATTAGAAAGAAGCAGCTCAGATATTTGCTTTTTATTCGTTTATGGGATGTGGGCGTCGCTGGCGAGGCCCAGCATTTATTGGTGAAGAAGGCAAATGGTATGTTGGCCTTCGTAGCGAGAGGGTTTGAGAACAGGAGCAAGGATGTCTTGCTGCAGTTGTACAAGGCCTTGGTGAGACCACACCTTGAGTATTGTGTGCAGTTTTGGTCGCCTTATCTGAGGAAGGATGTTCTTGCCATGGAGGGAGTGCAGCGAAGATTCACAAGGCTGATACCTGGGATGGCAGGAATGACATATGAGGAGAGATTGGGTCGATTGGGCTTATACTCGCTGGAGTATAGAAGAATGAGAGGGATCTCATCGAAACATATAAAATTCTGATAGGCCTGGACAAACTAGATGCAGGAAGAATGTTCCCGATGGTCGGAGAGTCCAGAACCAGGGGTCATAGTCTAAGGATAAGGGGTAAGCCATTTAGGACAGAAATGAGGAAGAACTTCTTCACCCAGAGAGTGGTGAACCTGTGGAATTCTCTACCACAGAAGGTAGTTGAGGCCAAGTCATTAAATATATTCAAGAATGAGTTAGATATATTTCTTAAAGCTAAAGGTATCAAGAGATATGGGGAGAAGGCAGGTACAGGGTACTGAGTTTGGATGATCAGCCATGATCTCATCGAATGGCGGAGCAGGCTCGAGGGGCAGAATGGCCTACTCCTGCTCCTATCTTCTATGTTTCTATGTTTCTATGCCCATCCCTACTTGCCCTCGAGAAGGTGGTGGTGAGCCGCCTTCTTGAAGCGCTGCAGTCCGTGTGGTGAAGGTGCTCCCACAGTGCTGTTAGGGAGGGAGTTCCAGGATTTTGACCCAGCGACGATGAAGGAACGGCCGATATATTTCCAAGTCAGGATAGTGTGTGTGACTGGGAGGGGAACTTGGAGCTGGTGGCGTTCCCATGCGCCTGCTGCCCTTGTCCTTCAAGGCGGAAGAGGTCAGCGGGTTTAAGAGGTGCTGCCCATGTAGCCTTGGCGAGTCACTGCAGTGCATCTTGTAGATGATATACCGAGATTGAACGTCATTTGCGCTAAAGACACGCAAACAAGATGCTTCACCTGGATCTGCACAGGTACTCAAAGCCAACCGATACTTGAGACACTGCCCGAGTTTGCTATCCAGCGGTAGGTGTTGATGAGGACAGTCGGTGTGGACAGCATCGAGCTGGGTTCCAGTGTAATCCATCGTCTAATCAATAGTGTCAACCGTGACAAAGTTGGTAGCACCCTCATCTCTAAGGCAGAAGGTTGTGTGTTTACCGTCCTGCTCGAGAGACTTGAACACAAAAATCGAGGCTGATGTTCCAGTGCATTTCTGAGGGAGCGCTGCACTGTCAGAGGTGCCGTCTTTTGGATGAGACGTTAAACCGAGGCCCCGTCTGCCCTCTCAGGTGGATGTAAAAGATCCCACGGCCACTATTGGAAGAAGAGCAGGGGGAGTCTCCCCGGTGTCCTGGGCCAATATTTATCCCTCAACCAACATCACTAAAACAGATGATCTGGTCATTATCACATTGCTGTTTGTGGGAGCTTGCTGTGCGCAAATTGGCTGCTGCGTTTCCTACATTACAATAGTGATCGCACTTCAAAAAGTACTTCATTGGCTGTGAAGCGCTTTGGGACGCCAGTAAAGGCGTAATGTGACAATGACCAGCTCATATTTTTTTAGTGATGTTGATTGACGGATAAATATTGGTCCCAGGACACCGGGGAGAACTCCCCCTGTTCTTCTTCCAATAGTGGCCGTGGGATCTTTTACATCCACCTGAGAGAGCAGACGGGGCCTCGGTTTAACGTCTCATCCAAAAGACGGCAACTTCAACAGTGCGGCGCTCCCTCAGTACTGCCCCTCCGACAGTGCGGCGCTCCCTCAGTACTGCCCCTCCGACAGTGCGGCGCTCCCTCAGTACTGCCCCTCCGACAGTGCAGCGCTCCCTCAGTACTGACCCTCCGACAATGTGGCGCTCCCTCAGTACTGCCCCTCCGACAGTGCAGCGCTCCCTCAGTACTGCCCCTCCGACAGTGCGGCGCTCCCTCAGTACTGCCCCTCCGACAGTGCGGCGCACCCTCAGTACTGCACCTCCGACAGTGCGGGGCTCCCTCAGTACCGCCGCTCTGACAGTGCAGCGCTCCCTCAGTACTGCCCCTCTGACAGTGCGGCGCTCCCTCAGTACGGCCCCTCCGACAGTGTGGCGCTCACTCAGTACTGCCCCGCCGACAGTGCGTCGCTCCCTCAGTCCTGACCCTCCGACAGTGCGGCGCTCCCTCAGTACTGCCCCTCCGACAGTGTGGCGCTCACTCAGTACTGCCCCTCCGACAGTGCGGCGCTCCCTCAGTACTGCCCCTCCGACAGTGCGGCGCTCCCTCAGTCCTGACCCTCCGACAGTGCGGCGCTCCCTCAGTACTGCACCTCCGACAGTGCGGTGCTCTCTTAGTACTGCCCCTCCGACAGTGCTGCGCCCCTCAGTACTGCCCCTCCGACAGTGCTGCACTCCCTGAGTACTGCCCCTCCGACAGTGCGGCGCTCCCTCAGTACTGCCCCTCCGACAGTGCAATGCTCCCTCAGTACTGACCCTCCGACAGTGCGACACTCCCTCAGTACTGCCCCTCCGACAGTGTGGTGCTCCCTCAGTACTGACCCTCCGACAGTGCGACACTCCCTCAGTACTGCCCCTCCGACAGTGCGGCGCTCCCTCAGTACTGCCCCTCCGACAGTGCGGTGCTCCCTCAGTACTGACCCCCCGACAGTGCGACACTCCCTCAGTACTGACCCTCCGACAGTGCGGCGCTCCCTCAGTATTGGCACTGGAGTATCAGCCTAGATTTTTGTGCTCAAGTCTCAGGAGTTTCATTCACTTTGCTTCCAATTTCCACCCTTCCGTCACCTTCACATGGTCCATCTCCGACTCTTCCCTTCCCTTCCTTGACTTCTCTGTTTCCATCTCTGGGGATAGGTTATTGAGAAACATTCACTACAAGCCCACTGACTCCCACAGCTTCCTGGACTACACTTCCTCCCAGCCCACTTCCTGTCAGGACTCTATTCCATTCTCCCATTTTCTCCGCCTCCGCCGCATCTGCTCTGACGATGCCACCTACCATACCAGTGCTTCCGACATGTCTTCCTTTTCCTCAACCGAGGATTCTCCTCTGCTGTGGTTGACACGGCCCTTGACCATGTCCGTTCTATTTCCCGCACTTCTGCTCTCACCCCTTCCCATCACCAAGCTAGGGTTCCACTTGTCCTCACCTTTCACCCCACCAGCCTTCACATTCAATGGATCACCCTCCGCCATTTCCGCCACCTCCAACGTGATCCCACCACCAAACGCATCTTCCCCTCACCTCCCCTTTCAGCATTCCGTAGGGACCGCTCCCTCCGTGACACCCTGGTCCACTCCTCTATCACCCCCAACACCTCTTCCCCTTCACCCGGCACCTTCCCGTGCAAGCGCAGGAGATGCAACACCTGCCCTTATAAATCCCCCCTTCCCACTGTCCAGGGCCCCAAACACCCCTTCCAGGTGAAACAGCGATTTACTTGTACTTCTTGCAATTACTGTATTCACTGCTCACGATGTGGTCTCCTCTACATTGGGGAGACCAAACGCAGATTGGGTGACCACTTTGCGGAACACCTCCGTTCAGTCCGTAAGGGTGACCCCCGAGCTTCCGGTCGCCTGTCACTTTAATTCTCCGCTCCACTCCCACTCTGACCTCTCCGTCCTCGGCCTCTTACACTGTTCCAATGAAGCTCAACGTGAGCTCGAGGAACAGCACCTCATCTTTCGATTAGGCACTTTACAGCCTTCTGGACTCAACATCGAGTTCAACAATTTCAGATTATAACCTCTGACCCTATCTTTTTTTTCCATTTTTTTTCTCTCTCTCACATGGCAGCTGTCGATGATCTGCCATCGCCATTTTCACCTCCTCTAGAGCCATCTTTTGTTTCTTAACTTGTCCCATTACCATCTCCTTTTGCCTTGCACCATCTCTTAATCTCTCCTGCCTTCCAGCCTATCACAGACCTTCCCTTTTGTTCTTTCCTCCCCTCCCCCCTCTCCCTGCCCCCTACACTTGCTTAAAAACCTGTTCCATCTCCAACTTTTTCCAGTTCTGACGAAGGGTCACCGACCTGAAACGTTAACTCTGTTCCTCTCTCCGCAGATGCTGCCTGACCTGCTGAGTATTTCCAGCATTTTCTGTTTTTATTTCTGGAGTGGGACTCGAACCCACAACCTTCTGACTCAGAGGTGAGAGCGCTGCCCACTGAGCTCTGGCTGACACACCAGCCTGATACGACTAACTCCCTAATGAAAACTACACTGAATACATACCTAAATACCTACCTGTGGCGATGAATTAATGTCGATTTTCATTCATCAATGATGCACTTTGTTCTTGGATAAAGTTGAATTCGCTGTGAAATTGCTGATAAAAATGAACAAATTCTGCTGAAGCTGTCCAAGGCATTTTCCAGTGAGTTAGATAATTAGGTTAAAATTGGGCACACTAGGCTGAGCCAAGTGGCTAACTCCGGATAAAGACTTCCCGCAGGAGGCCAATTCCATGATTCAATTATGCCGGTGTAACGCACTATTTTTGAAAGTTATTAGCTTGTGAATTCTGTACTCATCAAGGTGAGTAATGTCAATGCGAGGGAATGGGGCACTTTGCAATTTCGGCATTGCTTGCCCAGTAGCAGGAACAATCTAAACCTTTTGCAGATGTTGAGCTGCATCCTAACGCCGAGAAATTCATCTCGGGCCGTGTCACAAGAACAGGCGATATCGGATTGACCGCCCGTTATACACAGCAATGGAACTGAATATCAGGTGCTACGTACCACGGGCGCCACACAAGTGCCGGGCAATGACTATCTCCAACAAGCGAGAGTCTAACCACCGCCCCTTGACATTACCATCGCCGAATCTCCCACCATCAACATCCTGGGGAGTCACCATTGACCAGAAACTTAACTGGACCAGCCACATAAATACTGTGGCAACAAGAGCAGGTCAGAGGCTGGGTATTCTGCGGCGAGTGTCTCACCTCCTGACTCCCCAAAGCCTCTCCACCATCTACAAGGCACAAGTCAGGAGTGTGATGGAATCCTCTCCACTTGCCTGGGTGAGTGCAGCTCCAACAACACTCAAGAAGCTCGACACCATCCAGGACAAAGCAGCCCGCTTGATTGGCACCCCATCCACCACCTTAAACATTCACTCCCTCCACCACCGGCGCACCATGGCTGCAGTGTGTACCGTCTACAAGATGCACTGCAGCAACTCGCCAAGGCTTCTTCGGCAGCACCTCCCAAACCCGTGACCTCTTCCACCTAGAAGGACAAGGGCAGCAGGCGCACGGGAACACCACCACCTCCAAGTTCCCCTCCAAGTCACACACCATCCTGACTTGGGAAATATATCGGCCGTTCCTTCATCGTCGCTGGGTCAAAATCCTGGAACTCCCTCCCTAACAGCACTGTGGGAGCACCTTCACCACACGGACTGCAGCGGTTCAAGAAGGCGGCTCACCACCACCTTCTCAAGGGGCAATTAGGGATGGGCAATAAATGCTGGGCCTTGCCAGCGACGCCCACATCCGAAAAAAACACCACCCATTTGACTTAAGTCTCCACTTTTACCCTGTTTTAGTGCTGTTGCAGTGACCTTTTCTACCCAGTGTAAGCATTAAGCTGTCCCAGGTGAAACGCTCGATTTGCCTGTATATGTAACTCAAATTCATCTCAATTGGTTCACGAACAATGAACTAATTTGAGGTGGAAATCTGAAATAAAAACAGAAAATGCTGGCAAACGCTCAGCAGGTCAGGCAGCATCTGTGGAGAGAGAAACAGAGAGAGGGGGGTCGATTTTAACACGACTCGCTCAGCAGAGACCTGGCGGGCGGGCAGTTAAAATCGGCCTGGCTCGTACCTGTCCGAAACCCACCACGATGGCAACGTCTGCAAATTTTTACCCGCTCTCCTGAGCGAGCGGCAAGGACACGAGCCCGGAGCCAACAGGGTCCTTCTTGACATAGGCGCGGTGCAGCCCGATGACATCATCGAGACCCGACTGTGATTTTAACTCAGGCCTGAGCGGAGAATCCGCCTGGAGTTGGGTTTCAATTCGTTGATCTTTCATAAGAACTAATTTGAGATGCAGTTGTTCTGTCAAGAGGATTTGAGTATAAGAGTAAAGACGTCTTACTGCAATTATATCGGGCCCTGATGAGACCACACCTGGAGTATTGTGTACAGTTTTGGTCTCCTTGCCTAAGGAAGGATATACTTGCCTTAGAGGGGGTGCAACGATGGTTCACCAGACTGGTTCCTGGGATGGGGGGATTGTCCTATGAGGAGAGATTGAGTAGACTAGGCCTATATTCTCTAGAGTTTAGAAGAATGAGAGGTGATCTCATTGAAACAGACAAAATTCTTACAGGGCTCGACAGGGTAGATGCAGGGAGGATGTTTCCCCTGGCTGGGGGGGTCTAGAACCAGGGGTCACAGTCTCAGGATAAGGGGTCGGCCATTTAGGACTGAGATGAGGAGAAATTTCTTCACTCAGAGGGTTGTGAATCTTTGGAATTCTCTACCCCAGAGGGCTGTGGAGGCTCAGTCTGAGTATATTCAAGACTGAGATCGATAGATTTTTGGATATTAAGCGAATCAAGGGATATGGGGATAGTGCAGGAAAGTGGAGATGAGGTAGAAGATCAACCACGATCTTATTGAATGGCGGAGCAGGCTCGAGGGGCCGAATGGCCGACTCCTGCTCCTATTTCTTATGTTCTTATGTTCTGTCGCTGAACACAATGTTCAATTTGCCTGCAATAGGTCTCATGAGCAACGATATCACGTTGTACTAACCAATTCATCTGCTGTTGCCTGGGGGAGCAATTTTGGCCAGAACACTAGGGGAACTCCTTCGTCGTCTTTGGAAATTGTTGTGGGCTCACGCGTTTAAATGCAGAATCTCTCTGTCTACTCTGTCCCAACAATATTGCTAAACAACAACAACAACTTGCATTTATATAGCGCCTTTAACGTAGTAAAACGTCTCAAGGCGCTTCACAGGAGCGATTATCAGACAAAATTTGACACCGAGCCACATAAGGAGATATTAGGGACAGGTGACCAAAAGCTTGGTCAAAGAGGTCGGTTTTAAGGAGCGTCTTAAAGGAGGAGAGAGAGGCGGAGAGGTTTAGGGAGGGAATTCCAGAGCTTAGGCCCCAGGCAGCTGAAGGCACGGCCGCCAATGGTGGAGCGATTAAAATCGGGGGATGCTCAAGAGGGCAGAATTAGAGGAGCGCAGAGATCTCGGGGGGTTGTGGGGCTGGAGGAGGTTACAGAGATAGAGAGGGGGCGAGGGCCACGGAGGGATTTGAAAACAAGGATGAGAATTTTAAAATCGAGGCGTTGCCGGACCGGGAGCCAATGTAGGTCAGCGAGCACAGGGGGCGATGGGCGAACGGGACTTGGTGCGAGTTAGGACACGGGGCAGCAGAGTTTTGGATGAGCTCAAGTTTACGTAGGGTGGAATGTGGGAGGCCGGCCAGGAGAGCGTTGGAATAGTCAAGTCTAGAGGTAACAAAGGCACGGATGAGGGTTTCAGCAGCGGATGCTCAAGCCCCAATCTCAGAAGAGCGCTCCCCCTACAGGGCAAAATGTTTTGTCTCTTGAAAGTGAGCAACGAAGGAGGGAGCACGGCTAAATGTTTTGTTAATCAATCGCTGGCGCTCAGCGGTTTCCCCCTCAGGAGATGAGATTCACGAGAGTGCATTTTCCTGGAAGGAAATTAAAGGGGTTGGGGTTGGAGTCCGAGATTATACATGGGGGTAGGTTGCCACCTCTGGGTTGACCTCCCATCGAGCCAGCAGGGACACCCAGCCGTTAGGAGGCTCGGACCTCATTAGCGTAGCCCCGGTGACCTGCATGTCTCGAACGGGTGACCAGTGGAGGAATTCCGAGCCACACACGGCAGGCAGGCATGTCCTTTTTTTTTGTTCGCTTATGGGATGTGGGCGTCGCTGGCAAGGCCAGCATTTATTGCCCATCCCTAATTGCCCTCGAGATGAAGCCACGTTCTCTGAACCGCTGCAGTCCACAGGGCTGTTATACTTCTTTGTAGCGGCTGAGTGGCTTGCTAGGCCATTTCAGAGGGCAACCACATTGCTGTGGGTCAGGAGTTCACAAATCGGCCAGACCAGGTAAGGGCGGTAGATTTCCTTCCCGAAAGGACATTAGTGAACCAGATGGGTTTTTACAACAATCTGGTAGTTGCATGGTTTTTATTCCTGATTTATTTAATTAACTGAATATAAACTCCTCAGTTGCCTGTGTTTGGAATTTGAACTCATGTCTCTGGATTACTAGTCCAGTAACATAACCATTATGCTACCGTACCCCTACCGTATGCAGCTGTTAAAGATGTTGGGAAATAGGCTGGAATGTGACTGAATCCTTTTCTAAGGTCATTAGGCCATTCAGGTTCGAGGTGAAATTTTCTAGTTCAGGGCGAGAGCAGGAAACGGCACCGATACAGTCATCGATGTACCGGAAAAAGAGGTGAGGGAGGGGACCTGAGTAGGACTGGAACAAAGAATGTGGTGGCGAGCCGCCTTCTTGAACCGCTGCAGTCCGTGTGGTGAAGGTGCTCCCACAGCGCTGTTAGGGAGGGAGTTCCAGATTTTGACCCAGCGACGATGAAGGATCGGCCGATATATTTCCAAGTCGGGATGGTGTGTGACTTGGAGGGGAACTTGGAGGTGGTGGTGTTCCCGTGCGCCTGCTGCCCTCGTCCTTCTAGGTGAAAGAGGTGGCGGGTTTGGGAGGTGCGGCCGAAGAAGCCTTGGCGAGTTGCTGCAGTGCATCTTGTAGATGGTACACACTGCAGCCACGGTGCGCCGGTGGTGGAGAGAGTGAATGTTTGAGGTGGCGGATGGGGGGCCAATCAAGCGGGCTGCTTTGTCCTGGATGGTGTCGAGCTTCTTGAGTGTTGTTGGAGCTGCACTCATCCAGGCAAGTGGAGAATATTCCATCACACTCCTGACTGGTGCCTTGTAGATGGTGGAAAGGCTTTGGGGAGTGAGGAGGTGCCTGGAAGGGGTTGGGAGAACCGATGCCAGAGGGGGAGCGAGGCCAGGGAGCCAGTGGGCCACAGTATTCTCGTGAAGCCCGGAGAAGCTCTCCCACAAAAATGAAATCGAAAAGAGATTTAGGGCAATCGCTGACCGAGAAAAAATGTGCCGCGCACGTGCCGGCATCCGCTGCATTCTAGGGCAGGGGAGGCCGACACCTTCACTGTGGGGGCAGCTGGACCAGCCTCCATCTCCTGGACCCACAGTCAAAAGTGGAAAAATCTTAACCGTTCAGGGCCTCTGGGTTTTCCGATTCTCCGCTGACCAGCTTCAGCCGTGGACGGTTGAGATGGTCGGAACCCCCGAACTGCAGGCTTAAAGATAGGACCCCACCGGCTACAGGCCGGGCCTGTAAGAGCAGGTTAAAATTAGGGAATCGGAGGCTACCTCACTGCCCACCTGCCCAGGCTGTTCGAAAGAAAGACTTGCGTTTCTCCAGCGCCTTTCGCGACCACCGGACGTCTCAAATTGCTTTACAGCCAATGAAGTACTTTTTGAAGTGTGGTCACTGTTGTAATGTGGGAAACACGGCCGCCAATTTGCGCACAGCAAGCTCCCACAAACAGCAATGTGATAATGACCAGACCATCTGTTTTAGTGATGTTGATTGAGGGATAAATATTGGCCCTGGGACACCGGGGAGAACTCCCCCTGCTCATCTTCCAAGAGTGGCCGTGGGATCTTTTACGTCCACCTGAGAGAGCAGACGGAGCCTCAGTTTAACGTCTCATCCGAAAGACGGCACCTCCGACAGTGCGGCGCTCCCTCAGTACTGCCCCTCTGACAGTGCGGCGCTCCCTCAGTACTGCACTGGAGAGTCAGCCTAGATTTTTGTGCTCGAGTCTCTGGAGTGGGACTCGAACCCATGACCTTCTGACTCAGGAAGCGAGGGTGCTACCCACTGAGCCACGGCTAATGTGACCAGTCATGATATTACTCAGGCTATTTGGAGTGAGAGGTTTGATGTACCTTAGTGCAACAGCATCGCAGGAACTCCAGACATTTCAGGTTTAAGCAATGATCAGTCTCCTCGAGGGATCTGAATTAATTAGAAGCACAGATAAATCAATCCGTTCCCCTCAGTTATTAGATCCTGGCTTTGAAGTAAACCCATGGTCAATGATAATTTAGATTTTGCAAGAAAAGACTAAATATCAAAGGGAGATGTTGTTTTATTAATGTTGTACAGGGAAGTGATCCAAGTGTTGGGCCAAATGGTAGCATTAATATCAAATGCAAGACAATTGTCTATATTGGCATAAAGGTTGGCATGAGTAGAATGCTTGTATCTCCATTTTGTGCTCCTTAATATTTTTTCCCCGATACATTCGCAAAATATTAAACAGTCAATACAACGAGGCAGGGCTGCTGCAGTCCAGGACACAACCGGCCACTATTCAATCTCATCTGTAGACAGGAACAGATCAGAGGCTGGGTATTCTGCGGCGAGTGTCTCACCTCCTGACTACCCAAAGCCTTTCCACCATCTGCAAGGCACAAGTCAGGAGTGTGATGGAATACTCTCCACTTGCCTGGATGAGTGCAGCTCCAACAACTCTCAAGAAGCTCGACACCATCCAGGACAAAGCAGCTCGCTTGATGGGCACCCCGTCCACCACCTTAAACATTCACTCCCTCCACCACCGGCGCACCGTGGCTGCAGTGTGTACCATCGACAAGATGCACTGCAGCAACTCGCCAAGGCTTCTTCGGCAGCATCTCCCAAACCCGCGACCTCTTCCACCTAGAAGGACAAGGGCAGCAGGCGCACGGGAACACCACCACCTCCAAGTTCTTCTCCAAGTCACACACCATCCTGACTTGGAAATATATCGGCCGTTCCTTCATCGTCGCTGGGTCAAAATCCTGAAACTCCCTCCCTAACAGCGCTGTGGGAGCACCTTCACCACACGGACTGCAGCGGTTCAAGAAGGCGGCTCACCACCACCTTCTCAAGGGGCAACTAGGGATGGGCAATAAATGCCCACATCCCATAAACGAATAAAAAAAGCAGAACAGAACGTGAGCTGATCCTCGACACATCTCCCATCCCATCAATATCACCCCTTCCACGTCGACACCACTCATCCAGGGAACGAATGTACCAGCAAGTTAGCACGGCCGGCTTCATGGGAAAGACAATCAAGGGCTGATGGCCCCTTCAACGGGGACACTCTCATTTCGGCAGATGGTTGAAGACGCACATTAGGAAAGTTGCTCGAAGCTCGAAGATCTCAGCGCCATGAAGGCTGGTGGGATCGAGCCACCCTCTCTTCGCCAGTCCAAGCCCCGAATCATGTTATTAGCGGGCAGCCCACGCATTCCCAGTGCTGATGGGCAGCTAACCCAATTAGGGCGGGGGGGGGGGGGGGGGGGGGCGGGGTGCGGCCAGGATAGCTGGCGTTCCTGGCCGGCCGACGAAAGGGCGAACGCACCTCTTAAAGCATGGACAGGGAGGTTCATGAAGAGTGGCATCCCGCATGCCAGAGCAGCTTGATCCTCTTAGCGCAGCAGTGGAGGGGCTCTGTGGAGGAGGTGGGGGCACGCGGGCAGCTCCTGATGGTCCAGGAGGATGCCCAAGCACAAGCCTAGTGGGTTGTGGCGGGCAACGTCGACACTCGTGGCATTCGGCCCCGAACACGACTCCAGTGTCCAGCTTCAGTGACCTGACCAGGGTGAAAATGATCTCTTCCTGTCTCTTTCTCTGCCTTAGACCTGACCCATCACCCCGCCACACCCCAGCCCTCCAAGCACTTACCCTCCCCCGCTCCGCGTGCTTCTTCACCAATCGCAAGGGGACTTTCTCTTTCCTGTTGCCGCTGCCCTACAGGGGCAAACAGCATTCCGCTTTCACCTAGCAACTGCAGAGTATTTCACCCTGGAGCCACTCTACATAGTCTTACATCGTATTTACAGCCATTCGGCCCAACTGGTCCGTGCCGGTGTTTGTGCTCCACACGAGCCTCCTCCCACCCTCTTCATCTCACCCCATCACCATATCCTTCCATTCCTTTCTCCCTCATGTGTTTATCTAGCCTCCCCTTAAATGCATCGATACTATTCGCATCAACCCCTCCCTGTGGGAGCGAGTTCCACATTCTCACCACTCTCTGGGTAAAGAAGTTTCTCCTGAATTCCCAATTGGATTTATTAGTGACTATCTTATATTGATGGCTCCTAGTTCTGGTCTCCCCCACAAGTGGAAACATCTTCTCTACGTCTACCCTATCGAACCTTTTCATAATCTTAAAGAAATCAGGTCACCCCTCAGCCTTCTCTTTTCTAGAGAAAAGAGCCCCAAGCCTGTTCAATCTTTCCTGATAGTTCTAACTTCTCAGTTCTGGGATCATCCTTGTAAATCGTTTTTGCCCCTTCTCCAGTGCCTCGATATCTATTTTATATTCTGGAGACCAGAACTCTGCGCAGTGCTCCAAGTGTGGTCTTGTGGCGGATCGCCACCTAAAACGGGCATAATCCACTCTTCCGTCTGTGGACAAATTTCCAGCCCCTTCCCCTTTAAGGCACATTACCTTTAAGGCAGAAGGGGACGGGGCCTCAGGTTTTACCCAGAGAATTCTGGGAGTTTTTAGCAGAGAATTCTGGGAGCAGTTTGCTCTCAGCCATTTTTGTGTAGCATGCAGTGAATAAAAGTTTCTTGTTTTCCACATATGGATTCAGCCTCCATTCGTGTTTCGCGGCAGCCTCAACAGTCTAACCAAGGTTCGACACAAGGTTAACATAACTTCTCTGCTTTTCAATTCTATCGCTCTTGAAATGAACCCCAGTGCTTTGCTTGCATTTTGGAGTTTAGAAGAATGAGAGGGGATCTTATTGAAACATATAAGATTCTGAACGGGATTGACAGGGTAGATGCAGAGAGGATGTTTCCCCTCGTGGGGGAATCTAGAACTAGGGGGCATCATTTCAGAATAAGGGGGCGCCCATTTAAATCGGAAATGAGGAGGAATTTCTTCTCTCAGAGGGTGGTGAATCTTTGGAATTCTCTTCCCCAGAGAGCTGTGGAGGCTCAGTCGTTGAGTATATTTAAGGTGGAGATTTTTGAGGGGTTAGGGAGTCGAGGGTTATGGGGAGCGGGCAGGGAAGGGGAGTTGAGGCCAAGATCAGGTCAGCCATGATCTTATTGAATGGCGGAGCAGGCTCGAGGGGCCGAATGACCGACTCCTGCTCCTACGTCTTATGTTCTTATGTTATGTTCTCTGCATTGTTGTCTAAAATTCAGTTGGGTTTGATGAAATCTGCTAGTATAATGGCCAAAAGAACAATCTTTCTATTTATATATTGTTGAGGCTGCCGCGAAACACGAATGGAGGCTGAATCCATATGTGGAAAACAAGAAACTTTAATTCAACTGCATGGCACAAAAATGGCTGCACCGCAAGCTCCCAGAATTCTCTGGGCAAACTCTGAGGCCCCGCCCACTCCTGCCTTAAAGGTAAGGTGCCTTAAAGGGAAGGTGCTGGATTTTTGTCCACGGACGGAAGAGTGGATTATGCTCGTTTAGGTGGCGATCCGCCACAATATTTATATACATTTTTGTCTTGTTACAGGCACAACCGAATCTTTATTCCTCCATTTTGTTTATTGACACGCCCTTCGACCTGTCACTTGCACTGCATTACTTTCTGTTTTTCGCTCATGGCTGCCAGTCGACATTTAATTGTTATTTCTCTCTCTCGGCATGTTTTTAAAAAAAACAAAGGTCTTCCTTTCCTTGCGATATCCTGCATCCCGCAGGAGTTGCTTCTCGCCCAAACTTGTACGCCCAAGGGTTCGCCTTCCAACAGCAACTTACCAAGTGCAGGGAGCTCTGACGAGAGAGCGTCCACCTGAAAGGTCGACTCTGTTTCTCTCTCTCCGCAGAGGCTGCCCGAGTGTTGCCAGCTGACGTGAATCTTGTCATTCATGTACGAAGTAATACTGGGCGGCCTGCTGGTGGCGCTGTCCAGGGAGAGTGTAAATACTCGGGCATGGGCCCAGCTTGCTTAGGACATTCCACAACAGGAACCAGGGAAGGACACAACTAGATCTCCATGTTGAAAAACAGTTGATTAAAGCTTTGTTTAACGCTTAGACCAAGTGCCTAGTAGTTTTATTACGTCGCCAGCATTTTCTGTTTTTTATTTCAGGGCATCCCAAAGCGCTTCACAGCCAATGAAGTACTTTTTGAAGTGTGGTCACTGTTGTAATGTAGGAAATGCGGCCGCCAATTTGCCCACAGCAAGCTCCCACAAACAGCGATGTGATCATGACCAGATCATCTGTTTTAGTGATGTTGGTTGAGGGACACCGGGGAGAACTCCCCCTGCTCTTCTTCGAAATTAGAAACATAGAAACATAGAAAAATAGGAGCAGGAGTCGGCCATTCGGCTCTTCGAGCCTGCTCCGCCATTCAATATGATCATGGCTGATCCTCTATCTCAATACCATATTCCCGCTCTCTCCCCATACCCCTTGATGCCTTTTGTGTCTAGAAATCTATCTATCTCCTTCTTAAATATATTCAGTGACTTGGCCTCCACAGCCTTCTGTGGTAGAGAATTCCACAGGTTCACCATCCTCTGAGTGAAGAAATTTCTCCTCATCTCAGTCCTGAATGTCCTACCCCGTATCCTGAGACTGTGACTCATTAACATGACCAGAGGAGATCATGGGCTTTCATGAAGTTTGTTAAGCGTAACCTCCCTTTCATTAAGCCATCTCTGCTCTTGTTAGATCCTCGATAAATGTTTCCTTCATAACAAACTTATTAAAGATGCCCAGGCTGAGAGCGATAAATTTTTCTTGGACTCTCGGGGAATCAAGGGATATGGCGATGGGGCCGGTGAATGGAGTTGAGGTCGAAGATCAGCCATGATCTCATTGAACGGCGGGAGCAGGCTCGAGGGGCCGAATGGCCTCCTCCTGCTCCTATTTCTTATGTTCGCATGTACTATGGATGTTCATATCCCAGGCTCCTGGTTGTGAAGGATGAAATTGCTGGATTTCTTGTTGGTCTTCCCTGTGGCCACATCTCCTGTGTCCAATCATCTCCCTGCCATCCCTTAGCTCGTCCCTTATTTCTCTTCGTAGTCCTTATATTCCGCATCCGTCCTTATTTCCCGGAGTGGTCTCCAGCGGATTCGGCACAGGGCTGGCGCTTTATGAATCCTCAGTTCTGACCGTTTTATCTTGGCCGTCATTTTCTCCCGCAGCTCGAAACTATCTCAGATTGTTCTGTGTTGCTGCTTGAAAATTATGCTGACATCGATTATGTTGGCAACTGCGGAGAAAAATCATTCAAAAAAAACCTTTGCCCTATCGACTATCTCGGATTATGTGTTTCAGCTAATCAGAGAAGCAAATACTTAAGAAAGACAGAATCGCATTTCTCCAGCGCCTTTCACCACCTCAGGACATCCCAAAGCGCTTTACAGCCAATGAAGTACTTTTTGAAGTGTAGTCACTGTTGTAATGTAGGAAACGCGGCAGCCAATTTGCGCACAGCAAGCTCCCACAAACAGCAATGTGATAATGACCAGATCATCTGTTTTTAGTGATGTTGGTTGAGGGATAAATATTGGCCAGGACACCGGGGAGAACACCCCCTGCTCTTCTTCCAATAGTGGCCATGGGATCTTTTACATCCACCTGAGAGAGCAGACGGGGCCTCGGTTTAACGTCTCATCTGAAAAACGGCACCTCCGACAGTGCGGCGCTCCCTCAGTACTGCCCCTCCGACAGTGCGGCGCTCCCTCAGTACTGCCCCTCCGACAGTGCGGCGCTCCCTCGGTACTGCCCCTCCGACAGTGCGGCGCTCCCTTAGTACTGCCCCTCCAACAGTGTGGCGCTCCCTCATGTCCGCCCCTCCAACAGTGCAGCGCTCCCTCAGTACTGCCCCTCCGACAGTGCGGCACTCCCTCAGTACTGCCCCTCCGACAGTGCGGCGCTCCCTCGGTACTGCCCCTCCGACAGTGCGGCGCTTCCTCAGTACTGCCCCTCCGACAGTGCGACGCTCCCTCAGTACAGCCCCTCCGACAGTGCGGCGCTCCCTCAGTACCGCCCCTCCGACAGTGCGGCGCTCCCTCAGTACTGCCCCTCCGACAGTGCGGCGCTCCCTCAGTACTGCCCCTCCGATAGTGCGGCGCTCCCTCAGTACTGCCCCTCCGACAGTGCGGGGCACCCTCAGTACCGCCCCTCCGACAGTGCGGCGCTCCCTCAGTACTGCCCCTCCGACAGTGCGGCGCTCCCTCAGTACTGCCCCTCCGACAGTGCGGCGCTCCCTCAGTACTGCCCCTCCGACAGTGCGGGGCTCCCTCAGTACTGCCCCTCCGACAGTGCGGCGCTCCCTCAGTACTGCCCCTCCGACAGTGCGGCGCTCCCTCAGTACTGGCAATGGGATTGTAGGCCTAGATTTTTGTGCTCAGGTCTCTAGAGTGGGACTTGAACCCACAACCTTCTGACTCAGAGGCGAGAGAGAGAGAGTGCTACCCACTGAGCCACGGCTGACACTGCTTAAAAAGGGGGGGGTGCAAGGGTATCTGGCCAGAGCTGAGGGGAGTACGAACACGCCTATCCTTGCACATAGAGGTACACGCAGAGGTACACATTCCCAGCTGTATACCCTCAGACGCGGCCAAAGGTTGATGACCAGAGGACACAGATTTAAGGTGATTGGCAAAAGAACCAGAGGCAACACGAGGAGAAACTATTTTACGCAGCGAGTGGTGAGGATTTGGAACGCGCTGCCTGATGGGGCGGTGGACACAGATTCAATAGTAGCCTTCAAAAGGGAATTGGATAAATACTGGAAGGAGAATAAATTGCAGGGATATGGGGAGAGAGCGGGGGAGTGGGACTGACTGGATCGCTCTTCGAAAGAGCCGGCACAGACTCGATGGGCCGAATGGCCTCCTTCTGTGCTGTACTATTCAATGATTCTATGATTTCAGTCCTGTTCAGCTTTTGATTTGTGTTAAGATTCTGTGAAATTTGAAGA
Source organism: Squalus acanthias (assembly GCA_030390025.1). Taxonomy (NCBI): domain Eukaryota; kingdom Metazoa; phylum Chordata; class Chondrichthyes; order Squaliformes; family Squalidae; genus Squalus; species Squalus acanthias. The sequence goes on from JASTWF010000072.1 coordinate 1,488,313, forward strand.
GGCAAAGTTCTAAACCCAAAAGCAGAAAGTGCACGAGATTTTGTGAAGTTACCAGGAACTTCGTACGATTTCTTTCCCCAGGTAGATCCTTGATCTGCCATCTATTCCATCAGCATCGTTGCCCTTGAAAATATCTCACCTTGGTCCTCAGAATCCCACCACGATCAGCCCCAACACCAGCAGCACCAACAACAACGCCAAACTTCTCCGCAATCACCTGATGCTGCACAGGACACAGGGCATCAGCACCCGAGCACATTGCTGCCCGGGAGGCCAGGGATGGCCTCACCATGGCCAGATTTACTTCACTTGATATTGCACACCCTGGCTGCCACATGATGCGTCAGGTTGGCACCACCCCACACCAACACCACAAACCATCCCTACAATGCCCAAGCCATTCCTTTCACACTCATCGCCATTGCGGGGGGTACCGTTATGTCTCGCCATTCACTGCAACTCACTAAACCACTTCCAAAGGTGCACACAGATCTGTCCAAGACCGCAAAGAGCTGAAAATAAAGATTTCAATGTTTGACGGTACATTAACAGAAACTTCACATGAACATTGGCTAAAACACCCAAGTGCCTACCCTTGTGTGTTGTTAGTTGGTATGATTGGACTAGGATGAGGGTGAGTGTGAGGGGTGGCTAGTGAGATGGTGAAGTGATAATGTAGATAGAGAGGGATGGGTGGAGGTGCAGGGTAAGTTGGTGTGAGTAAGGATGTGCAGGGTAGGGCAGGCAGAGTGATGGGGATGTGATGAGTGGCACAGCAGGATGAGGTTGAGTGTGGCTTTGCAGTAACGTTTCGTGATCTACTGGGATCATTGAAAGGTTGGCGCCACTGCAGCCTGGTCCTCCTGACCACATCCCTGCTTGGTCCCTCCTGGGCAATGTGCAACCAGGCTGCGTTGATCGCCTGGGGAGGTCTCTTCCGCCCATGGGAAGGGAAGCGGACCTCCCTGCGTGCTGCGACTCCCTCCATATGCTTATATATATGGGAGAGCCTGGGTGCAGCCCTGCACCTTTGTGCAGTGCTTGTCAATGTTTGCTGCACCTCAATGCTGTAGAACACTGATAGCACAATTGTCAAAATCAATGTGGCCGTGGTCCCTTTAAGGAAACCGGCTGATGACACGTCATCGAATGACGTCATCAGACCCGCTTCCTGTTAATTGGCCGCGAACCCCGCAAGGCGGGCTTAAGAAGGCCAATCTAGGTAAAACCGCTCAGAGAGTGCGGGCTGGGACCGCGACACCGACCCCGGCCACCCTGGATCCGCCTCGGTCGGCGAAATCGCGGCCCTAGTCTCCAGATCGATGGGTCTAAACATCCCATTTAATTGAAATGTGCTGCGTGATTGACAACCTAGCACTATTTGTAAAGTATCTCCACACTCAACGCATCATCCTCCGCCATATCCACCACCTCCTGCTCCACGCCACGACCAAACACATCTTCCTCTCACCTCGCAGCGTTCGCGGTGTTACCTGTGGTTCAGTGGGTAACACTCTCAGCTTCCTGAGTCAGAAGATTGTGGGTTCAAGTCCCACTCCAGAGACTTGAACACAAAAATCCAGGCTGACACTCCCAATGCCAATACCGATGGAGCGCCGCACTGTCGGAGGGGCAGTACTGAGGGAGCGCCGCACTGTCGGAGGGGCGGTACTGAGGGAGCGCCGCACTGTCGGAGGGGCAGTACTGAGGGAGTGCCGCACTGTTGGAGGGGCAGTACTGAGGGAGCGCCATACTGTTGGAGGGGCGGTACTGAGGGAGCGCCGCACTGTGGGTGGGGCAGTACTGAGGGAGCGCTGCACTGTCAGAGGGGCGGTACCGAGGGAGCGCCGCACTGTCGGAGGGGCAGTACTGAGGGAGCGCCGCACTGTCGGAGGGGCGGTACTGAGGGAGCGCCGCACTGTCGGAGGGGCGGTACTGAGGGAGCGCCGCACTGTCGGAGGGGCAGTACTGAGGGAGCGCCGCACTGTCGGACGGGCGGTACTGTGGGAGCGCCGCACTGTCGGAGGGGCGGTACTGAGGGAGCGCCGCACTGTCGGAGGGGCAGTACTGAGGGAGCGCCGCACTGTCGGAGGGGCAGTACTGAGGGAGCGCCGCACTGTCGGAGGTGCAGTACTGGGGGAGCGCCGCACTGTCGGAGGGGCAGTACTGAGGGAGCGCCGCACTGTCGGAGGTGCAGTACTGGGGGAGCGCCGCACTGTCGGAGGGGCAGTACTGAGGGAGCGCCGCACTGTCGGAGCGGCAGTACTGAGGGAGCGCCGCACTGTCGGAGGGGCAGTACGAGGGAGCCCGCTGCACTGTCGGAGGGGCAGTGCTGAGGGAGCGCCGCACTGTCGGAGGTGCCGTCTTTCGGATGAGACATTTAACCGAGGCGCCTTCTGCTCTCTCAGGTGGATGTAAAAGATCCCACGGCCACTATTGGAAGAAGAGCAGGGGGAGTTCTCCCCGGTGTCCTGGGCCAATATTTATCCCTCAACCAACATCACTAAAAACAGATGATCTGGTCATTATCACATTGCTGTTTGTGGGAGCTTGCTGTGTGCAAATTGGCTGCCGCATTTCCTACATTACAACAGTGACCACACTTCAAAAAGTACTTCATTGGCTGTAAAGCGCTTTGGGACGTCCTGAGGTGGTGAAAGGCGCTAGATAAACGCAAGTCTTTCTTTCTTTCTGTTGAATCAGTCAAGGGGGCTCTCTCCTCTGACTATCGAATGATGCACTTGACTAGAGAGAGAGAATAACTCCTAAAGTGCACCAAAGTGCTTTGACAGTAAAACCAGCAGCCTGAGGCTCTTGCAATGCCTTGGCTTAGCTGGTATCCAGGCATCCATTCAAAAGCGCGATGGCTCTCTGGAGTGAGGTAAAGAAAGAGAGCAAATAGGCTTTGTATCGGTCTCTGATTAATTGGGACGAGTAGGTATGTCTGACTGTACGAAATCATTCTGTCTTGTTCACCTCTCCAGATGGAACAGCTGTGGTCCATCGCCAGTTGATCAAATGAAAAGGAGATGTGTGTCGCTTTCATCCCTTGCCTCCAGCCTCTCTCTCGCTCTCTCGCTCTCTCTCTGACCTTCCTCGTGGCTCTATTTTATTGGTGGCCATGGCTGTTCTGAACTTCCCTCACTCGCACCTCCGAGGTTCCAAATGTGTCGACCGAAATCTCCCGAACGTCAGGTGAAATGGTCATCCCTCTGTGCGCTGCCGATCGCGAGCCTTGCATTAGCTGCCTAGATCGCCCAAAGAAAAAGAGTAGCGGGGATGTGGGCGTCGCTGGCAAGGCCCAGCATTTATTGCACATCCCTAGTTGCCCCTTGAGAAGGTGGTGGTGAGCCGCCTTCTTGAACCGCTGCAGTCCGTGTGGTGAAGGTGCTCCCACAGGGCTGTTACGGAGGGATTTTGACCCAGCGACGATGAAGGAACGGCCGATATATTTCCAAGCTGGGATGATGTGTGACTTGGAGATGAACTTGGAGGTGATGGTGTTCCCACTCGTCTGCTGCCCTTGTCCTTCTCGGTGGAAGAGGTCGCGGGTTTGGGGGGCGCTGCCGAAGAAGCCTTGGCGAGTTGCTGCTGTGCACCTTCATAAAGTATTTAATTGGCTGCAGGGAATGTGATAAGATGTTAAACTTATGCAACTTGTTTTTATAGGCTGTCTTTCTCGTTCTGTATCCCGCCATCTCCGCTTTGAACTCATTCTTTTCCAGAACCTCAAAACTTACAACTTCGAACTTCTCTGACTATTCCCTCGCCCCACATCCCCCACAGTTTCTGCTTCCTGCTGCAATCGAAACGCTTCTAAAACCCAGGCCGGACGTCACTTGATCAGCACTTCAGTTGTCTCGTCTTACCCTTTCAATTTGGCTGCTGTCCCACAGTACGAACTTTTACCCTTCACCTAGGTTGCTTAATTTAAAAACACTTGACCGAAGTCACACCCGAGCGTCAGCCGTGGCTCAGTGGGCAGCACTCTTGTCTCCGATTTAGAAGGTTGCGGGGTGCCGTAAGAAAATTACTAGGCACTTGGTCTAAGCGTTAAACAAAGCTTTAATCAACTGTTTTACAACATGGAGATCTAGTTGTGTCCTTCACTAGTTCCTGTTGAGGAATGTCCCAAGCAAGCTGGGCCCATGCCCGAGTATTTATACTCTCCCTGGACAGCGCCACCAGCAGTCCGCCCAGTATTACTTCACAGGTCACTTCCACATGAATGACAAGATTCATGTCACGGGGTTCGAATCCTGCTCTAGAGATTTAAGCGCAAAATCTTGGCCGACATTCCCAGTGCCAGTACCGAGGGAGCGCCGCACTGTCGGAGGGGCGGTACTGAGGGAGCGCCGCACTATCGGAGGGGCGGTACTGAGGGAGCGCCGCACTGTCAGAGGGGCAGTACTGAGGGAGCACCGCACTGTCGGAGGGGCGGTACTGAGGGAGCGCCGCACTGTCGGAGGGGCGGTACTGAGGGAGCGCCGCACTGTCGGAGGGGCAGTACTGAGGGAGCGCCGCACTGTCGGAGGGGCAGTACTGAGGGAGCGCCGCACTGTTGGAGGTGCAGTACTGGGGGAGCGCCGCACTGTCGGAGGGGCAGTACTGAGGGAGTGCAGCACTGTTGGGGGGGCACTACTGAGGGAGCGCCGCACTGTCGGAGGGGCGGTGCTGAGGGAGCACCGCACTGTCGGAGGGGCAGTACTGAAGGAGTGCCGCACTGTCAGAGGGGCAGTACTGAGGGAGCGCCGCACTGTCGGAGGGACAGTACTGAGGGAGTGCCGCACTGTCGGAGGGACAGTACTGAGGGAGCGCCGCACTGTCGGAGGGGCAGTACTGAGGGAGTGCCTCACTGTCGGAGTGGCGGTACTGAGGGAGCGCCGCACTGTCGGAGGGGCGGTACTGAGGGAGTGTTGCACTGTCGGAGGGGCAGTACTGAGGGAGCGCGGAACTGTCGGAGGGGCAGTACTGAGGGAGCGCCGCACTGTTGGAGGGGCAGTACTGAGGGAGCGCCGCACTGTTGGAGGTGCCGTCTTTCGGATGAGATGTTAAACCGAGGCCCCGTCTGCTCTCTCAGGTGGATGTAAAAGATCCCACGGCCACTATTGGAAGAAGAGCAGGCGAGTTCTCCCCGGTGTCCCGGGGCCAATATTTATCCCTCAACCAACATCACTAAAACAGATGATCTGGTCATTATCACATTGCTGTTTGTGGGAGCTTGCTGTGCGCAAATTGGCTGCTGCGTTTCCTACATTACAACAGTGACCACACTTCAAAAAGTACTTCATTGGCTGTAAAGCACTTTGGGACGTCCTGAGGTGGTGAGAGGCGCTGGAGAAACGGGAGTCTTTCTTTTCGAAGAGAGCTGAATCAGGCAATTTTGGGTTTCTTGATGCACAACAAGAAAAGTTAAAATTTCAATTCATTTCAGAGTCAGGGTAACTTAGCCTTTGAAAAATTTATGGTCGGTACATTGAGGTGTAAAATATCTTTTTGTTGGAATTTGAATATATGAGATGTATCCTGTTGAAAACTAATTAGGTCCACAAGAAATGAATGTGACCGATCGGGGAAATGACTAGTTTAAAAACCAAAAGAAGACGACTCAGCAAATTTGGCTCAAAAGTCGTCAGTGCCGCTGTGCGGGGTCCAGATTCCGCAGTGGCAGATTGATGAGCTTATGAATCTCAGTAAAACACTGTCTGCACTGCTTCAGTCTAGCACAGGGAGCATGGTAAAGGGTTTGTGTGGCTGCAAAGACAGCCATGGCTCAGTGGGTAGCACGCTCGTCTCTGGGTCCACAGGTCGTGGGTTCAAGCCCCACTCCAGAGACTTGAGCACAAAAATCTAGGCTGACACTCCCAGTGCAGAACTGAGGGAGCGCCGCACTGTCGGAGGGGCAGTACTGAGGGAGCGCCGCACTGTCGGAGGGGCAGTACTGAGGGAGCGCCGCACTGTCAGAGGGGCAGTACTGAGGGAGCACCGCACTGTCGGAGGGGCGGTACTGAGGGAGCGCCGCACTGTGGGAGGGGCAGTACTGAGGGAGAGCCGCACTGTCGGAGGGGCGGTACTGAGGGAGCGCCTCACTGTCGGAGGGGCGGTACTGAGGGAGCGCCGCACTGTGGGAGGTGCCGTCTTTCGGATGAGACGTTAAACCAAGGCCCCGTCTGCCCTCTCAGGTGGATGTAAAAGATCCCACGGCCACTATTGGAAGAAGAGCAGGAGGAGTTCTCCCCGGTGTCCTGGGGCCAATATCTATCCCTCAACCAACATCACTAAAAAACAGATGATCTGGTCATTATCACATTGCTGTGTGTGGGAGCTTGCTGTGCGCAAATTGGCTGCCGTGTTTCCCACATTACAACAGTGACCGCACTTCAAAAAGTACTTCATTGGCTGTAAAGCGCTTTGGGACATCCTGAGGTTGTGAAAGGCGCTGGAGAAACGCGAGTCTTTCCTTTCTGTTGACATGAATGCTAACCTACGCTGGCGAACGTGTAGTGGCATCGCGCCAAGCCAATCGTTTGCTCGTAGTGTGCAGTGTGCAAGCCAGTGACCTTTTCATTGGCATGATCATGACAGTGGACAGCTGAGTCATCGCTATGGGAAACATCCTGGACTGAACTGGGCCAGTTATTGATGTTGTGTGTCTTTTTCCATTCCAAGCTTACGTCCTCCCAGGGCTGCTGCAGATCACTCACAACACCGGGCGAGCTGCTTGGACCTCTCTTTATAAGACAGGCTCCGCTTCAGGTGTGATGTACAAAAAGCATTGCCGCTTTCTGATTGCTCCTTTAAGCTGCTATTCTGTTTGATGTTCGATGCCTGCGTCTCTTCGACACCAGCCTGCAGAGTTGGCTGGTGGGTGACACCCTCGCCTCTGAGTCAGAAGGTTGTGGGTTCGTGTCCCACTCCAGGGACTTGAGCACATAAAGCTAGGCTGACACTCCCAGTGCAGTGCTGAGGGAGCGCCGCACTGTCGGAGGGGCATTACTGAGGGAGCGCCGCACTGTCGGAGTGGCAGTACTGAGGGAGCGCCGCACTGTCGGAGTGGCAGTACTGAGGGAGCGCCGCACTGTCGGAGGGGCGGTACTGAGGGAGCGCCGCACTGTCGGAGGGGCAGTACTGAGGGAGCGCCGCACTGTCAGAGGGGCAGTACTGAGGGAGCGCCGCACTGTCGGAGGGGCAGTACTGAGGGAGCGCCGCACTGTCAGAGGGGCAGTACTGAGGGAGCGCCGCACTGTCGGAGGGGCAGTACTGAGGGAACCCCGCACTGTCGGAGGGGCAGTACTGAGGGAGCGCCGCACTGTCGGAGGGGCAGTACTGAGGGAACCCCGCACTGTCGGAGGGGCAGTACTGAGGGAGCGCCACACTGTCGGAGGGGCAGTACTGAGGGAGCGCCGCGCTGTCGGAGAGGCAGTACTGAGGGAGCGCCGCACTGTCGGAGGGGCAGTACTGAGGGAGCGCCACACTGTCGGAGGGGCAGTACTGAGGGAACCCCGCACTGTCGGAGGGGCAGTACTGAGGGAGCCCCGCACTGTCGGAGGGGCAGTACTGAGGGAACCCCGCACTGTCGGAGGGGCAGTACTGAGGGAGCGCCACACTGTCGGAGGGGCAGTACTGAGGGAGCGCCGCACTGTCGGAGGGGCAGTACTGAGGGAGCGCCACACTGTTGAAGGGGCAGTACTGAGGGAGCGCCGCACTGTCGGAGTGGCAGTACTGAGTGAGCGCTGCACTGTCGGAGGGGCAGTACTGAGGGAGCGCCACACTGTCGGAGGGGCAGTACTGAGGGAGCGCCGCACTGTGGGAGGGGCAGTGCCGAGGGAGCGCCGCACTGTCGGAGGGGCAGTATTGAGGGAGCGTGGCACTGTCGGAGGGGCAGTACTGAGGGAGTGCTGCACTGTCGGAGGTGCCGTCTTTCGGATGAGACGTTAAACCGAGGCCCCGTCTTCCCTCTCAGGTTGGACGCAAAAGATCCCACGGCCACTATTTGAAGAAGAGCAGGGGGAGTTCTCCCCAGTGTCCTGGGGCCAATATTCATCCTTTAACCAACATCACAAAAACAGATGATCTGGTCATTATCACATTGCTGTTTGTGGGAGCTTGCTGTGCGCAAATTGGCTGCTGCGTTTCCCACATTACAACAGTGACCACACTTCAAATAGTACCTCATTGGCTGTAAAGCACTTTGAGATGTCCTGAGATCATGAAAGGCGCTGGAGAAATGGGAGTCTTTCTTTCTTTTTACTCAGGGAACCAGCCTTGGAGGCAGTGAATCAAAAGTCGTGCAACGTAATCATTTCCGGCAGGTTGAATGCTGCAGAAAGCTTTGGTCTTTAACCATTTGGCTGCTGATAGTTTAAGATTTAAGAATGCCAAGAGGAGATTTGATAGCGGTGTTTAAATCTTTGGCGTTCTCTACCCCTGGCTGGGGAGTCTAGAACTAGGGGTCACAGTCTCAGAATAAGGGGTCGGCCATTTAGGACTGAGATGAGGAGAAATTTCTTCACTCAGAGGGTGGTGAATCTTTGGAATTCTCTACCCCAGAGGGCTGTGGAGGCTCAGTCGTTGAACATAAGAACATAAGAACATAAGAACATAAGAAATAGGAGCAGGAGTAGGCCAATTGGCCCCTCGAGCCTGCTCCGCCATTCAATAAGATCATGGCTGATCTGATCCTAACCGCCAATCTACTATCTATCACAGAACCATCTCCTGCATCTAACAGAATTGCACACACGAAATAGGAGCAGGATCAGGCTACACGGCCCCTGGGCCCGCTCCACTACCCACAGGGCCATGACCGATCCGAACCCAGACTCATGTCCAAATTCCTGCCCGCTCCCCGTAACCCTTAATGCCCTTTACTTCTAGGAAACTGTCTATTTCTGTTTTAAATTTATTTAATGATGTAGCTTCTACAGCTTTTTGTGGCAGCATATTCCATGGACCTACCACCCTCTGAGTGAAGTAGTTCCTCCTCATCTCAGTTTTGAAAGAGCAGCCCCTTATTCTAAGACTATGTCCCCTAGTTCTAGTCTCACCCGTCATCGGGAACATCCTCCCCGCATCCACCCGATCCAACCCCTTCACAATCTTATATGTTTCAATAAGATCGCCTCTCATTCTTCTGAACTCCAATGAGTAGAGTCCCAATCTACCCAACCTCTCCTCATATGACCACCCCCTCATCCCCGGGATTAACCGAGTGAACCTTTTTTGCACTGCCTCGAGAGCAAGGATGTCTTTCCTTAAGTAAGGACACCAAAACTGTATGCAGTATTCCAGGTGTGGTCTCACCAATACCTTGTACAACTGAAGCAATACCTCCCTATTTTTATATTCTATCCCCCTAGCAATGAAAGCCAACATTCCATTTGCCTTCTTAATCACTTGCTGCACCTGCATACTAACCTTTTGAGTTTCGTACACCAGGACCCCCAGATCCCTTTGCACTTCAGTACTCTCCAGTTTCTTGTCATTAAGATAATAAATTGCTCTAGGATTTTTCCTGCCAAAGTGCATCACCTCACACTTTCCAGTGTTGTATTCCATCTGCCAAATCTCTGCCCACTTACTTAGCCTGTCTATGTCCCCTTGCAGGTTTTTTATGTCCTCCTCACTCACTACTTTCCCTCCCATCTTTGTATCATCTGCAAATTTTGATATGTTACACTTGGTCCCTTCCTCCAAATCATTAATATAGATTGTAAAGAGTTGGGGACCCAGCACTGACCCCTGTGGAACACCACTAGTTACTGATTGCCAGTCTGAGAATGAACCATTTATCCCAACTCTTTGCTTTCTGTTAGATAGCCAATCCTCTATCCATGCCAGAATATTACCCCCAATCCCGTGATTTTTTACCTTAAGCAATAATCTTTTGTGTGGCACCTTGTCAAATGCCTTTTGGAAGTCTAAATACACTACGTCCACTGGTTCCCCTTTATCCACTCTATATGTTACTTCCTCAAAGAACTCCAACAAATTTGTCAAACATGACTTCCCCTTCATAAAACCATGCTGACTTTGTCCTATTAAATTATGATTATCCAAATGTCCTGTTACTGTTTCCTTAATAATGGACTCCAAAATTTTACCTACCACAGATGTTAGGCTAACCGGTCTATAGTTACCAGCCTTCTGTCTACTGCCCTTTTTAAATAAGGGTGTTACATTAGCAGTTTTCCAGTCTGCCGGGACCTTAGCGGAATCCAGGGTGTTTTGAAAAATTATTACCAATGCATCTACAATCCCTACCGCCACTTCCTTCAAGACTCTAGGATGTAAGCCATCAGGTCCAGGTGATTTATCCGCCTTGAGTCCCATTATTTTACCGAGTACCACTTCCTTAGTGATTTTGATCGTGTTTAGCTCCTCTCCCCCTATAGCCCCCTGTTTGTCCAGTGTTGAGATATTCTTAGTTTCCTCTACTGTAAAGACTGATACAAAATATTCATTCAGTGTTTTTGCCATCTCCATATTTCCCACCATTAATTTCCCGGTCTCATCCTCTAAGGGACCAACATTTACTTTAGCCACCCTTTTTCTTTTTATATAACTATAAAAACTCTTACTATCTGTTTTTATATTTTTTGCTAATTTACTTTCATAATCTATCTTCCCTTTCTTAATCAATCTTTTTGTTATTTTTTGCTGCCTTTTAAAGTTTTCCCAATCCTCTGTCCTCCCACTAGATTTCGCTACCTTATATGCCCTTGTTTTTAGTCGAATACTATCCTTAATTTCTTTACTTAGCCACGGATGACTGTCCTTTCTTTTACACCCTTTTCTTTTCAGTGGAATATATTTTTTTTGGAAGTTGTAAAATAACTCCTTGAATGTACACCACTGATCATGTGTCGTCTTACCCTTTAATCTATTTTCCCAATCCACTCTACTCAATTCCGCTCGCATACTTTCATAGTCTCCTTTATTCAAGCTTAGCACGCTTGTTTGAGATCCAACCTTCTCACCCTCTGATTGAATATGGAATTCAACCATGTTATGGTCACTCATTCCAAGGGGATCCTTTACTAGGACATTTTTAATTAATCCTGTCTCGTTACACAGGACCAGATCTAAGGTTGCTTGCCCCCTGGTCGGTTCAGTTACATACTGCTCAAGAAACCCATCCCTAATACACTCAATGAACTCATCCTCAAGGCAGCCCTGCCCCATTTGATTTGTCCAATTAATATGATAGTTAAAATCCCCCATAATTATAGATGTTCCCTTATTACATGCCTCAACTATTTCCTGATTGATACTCCGTCCAACAGAGTTGCAACTGTTCGGAGGCCTATAGACTACGCCCACTAGTGTTTTTTTCCCCTTATTATTCCTTATCTCCACCCAAACTGTTTCATTATCATGATTTTTTGACCCAATATCATTACTCTGTATTACAGTGATTCCTTCCTTTATTAACATAGCCACCCCACCTCCCCTTCCTTCCTGATGAAAGGTCATCGACCTGAAACGTTAACTCTCTTTCTCTCTCCACGGATGCTGCCTGGCCTGCTGAGTTTTTCCAGCGTTTTCTGTTGTTATTTCGGATTTCCAGCATCCGCAGTATTTTGCTATCGTATCCCCTTCCTTCCTGCCTGTCCTTCCTGATCGTTAAATAACCTGGTATGTTTAATTCCCAGGCATTGTCACCCTGCAGCCATGTTTCTGTAATGGCCACAATATCATAACCATATGTAGTTATTTGTGCCATTAACTCGTCTATTTTGTTACGAATGCTACGTGCATTCAGATAGAGAACTTTCAAATATGCTTTGTGGCACTTAGTTCCTGCTTTTTCACTTTTTACCACTTTACCTTTTACTCCACACACTCTGTCCCTTCCTGCCACGCTCTGATTTGTGATTCCCCTACTGCTACCTATGTCTATGACCCTCTCTGTTATCATTTTTATTTTTTGCTCTCTTGAAACCTCCCCCCCACTAATTAGTTTAAAGCCCTCTCCACAGCCCTAGTTATTCGATTCGCCAGGACACTAGTCCCAGCACTGGCCAAGTGAAGTCCGTCCCAACGGAACAGCTCTCTCCTGCCCCAGTACTGGTGCCAGTGTCCCAAGAAGCAAAACCCATTTTTCCCACACCAGTCTTTGAGCCACGCATTCAACTCCCTGATTTTATTTACCCTAGCCAAATTTGCTCGTGGCTCAGGTAGTAATCCAGAGATTATTACCCTCGAGGTTCTGCTTTTTAATTTGGCACCTAGCTGCTCAAACTCCCTCAGCAGAACCTCTTTCCTTGTCCTATCTATGTCATTGGTACCAACATGGACCACGACAACTGGATCCTCCCCCTCCCACTCCAAGTTTCTCTCCAGCCCAGAGGAGATGTCCTTAACCCTGGCACCGGGCAGGCAACACAGCCTTCGGGACTCTCGCTCTTGGCTGCAAAGAACCCTATCTATCCCCCTAATGATACTATCCCCTACCACTACAACATTTCTTTTTACTCCCCCCACTTGAATGGCCCCCCTTACCACGGTACTGTGGCCAGGTTGCTCATCCTCCCTGCAGTCCCCGCTCCTATCCACACAGGGAGTAAGAGCCTCGAACCTGTTGGACAAGAGCAAGGGCTGCGGCTCCTCCAACACTACCTCCTGGATCCCTGTACCTGCCTCACTCGTAGTCACACCTTCCTGTCCCTGACCACGGGCTACTTCTGAATTAGTTACTCTAATTGGTGTGACTACCTCCTGAAACACGGAGTCCAGGTAACTCTTCCCCTCCCTGATGTGTCGCAGTGTTTGAAGCTCGGACTCCAGCTCATCAACACGGAGCCGGAGTTCCTCGAGCAGCCAACACTTACTGCAAATGTGTTCACCGTGAACATCAATGGTGTCCACCAGCTCCCACATATTGCAGCAGTAACACATCACCTGCTCTCCCATTCTATGTAATTAATTAAAAATTTATTATTTACCCTTCAGTTAATTTATGCCAGCAGTCTCCGCTACACCACAGATACCCGAGAAACTATAAACTATGGAATTGAAGTTTTGTATAAAAAAAAGAGAAATACTCACCAACCAATCACTTACCTGCTTTCTGGTGACGTCACACTTCGATTATTTTTTACCTCTCCCCTGCTCTCGGCTTGGTGAAAGCCTACCTGGTCGCTGCCGCCTTTTACCGCCGCCGCCTCGCCGCTGTTGCTCCACCCAGGTCCGCCGCCTCTGTGGGCCTACCTGGTCGCTGCCGCCTTTTACCGCCGCTGCCTCGCCGCTGTTGCTCCACCCAGGTCCGCCGCCTCTGTGGGCCTACCTGGTCGCTGCCGCCTTTTACCGCCGCCGCCTCGCCGCTGTTGCTCCACCCAGGTTCAAGACAGAGATCGATCGATTTTTGGATATGGGGATAGAGCAGGAAGGTGGAGATGAGGTAGAAGATCAGCCACGATCTTATTGAATGGCGGAGCAGGCTCGAGGGGCCACATGGCCGATTCCTGCTCTTATTTCTGATGTTCTGCTAAACCTTGTTGGTGTCCTGCATTATTGGGCTAGGCCTTTCACCCACTGTTCCCAATGGTTAAGTGGTATCTGTCCTTGCCCATCTGACCATGTATCTGATCTCAGGAGAGCGGCAATCAACCTGCACGCTGAACGAACTTGATTTTAAGATGTGCCCCGGCATTAGTATCGTGAAGGAAAATGTTGGTATTGATCTTGGAGGTGATCAATCATCTCTAACGGGATTAAAAAGCAAAATGTAAAATCTCTGTAAAAGAATACCACAGCGGAACTGGGAACAGAACGAGAGGAGACAGACAAGAAATGAAGAATGATGAAATGCTGGGAAACGAAAGAAAGGGAGAAGATTAGAATAAAAGAACGTGATGGCTTCCTAAGGAACAATGTCATCGGCTGAATCCCTGGTTACCTTAGAACATCAAGGGCTGGATTTTCATTGACCTATGGAGGCGGGTTTGGAGGCGTGTGGGGGGTTAAAATTGCAAAAACTGGCGGGCGGGCACAAGTCCGCCTCCATCCCGCCTCCACGCAATTTTCATTAAATCGTGTCTGCTGGTCCCGACTCCGTCCCGCCTCTAAGAGACGGGATAGGCTGTTAAGGCCCTTAACAAGCACTAAATTGGCTCTACAATGCCATTTTGAAAGGCCTTTGTGATTTTAACCCTTGTTCTCCGTGAAGCACGCCTGTTCTGAACCACGATTGTGAAACCTGGCGGGAGCACAATTGGATAGTTGACTATCAGTGGCTGGGCTGACTAGGCATCTGGGATCTCTCTCTCTCTCTCTCTCTCGCTCTCTCTCGCTCTCTCTCTCTCTCTCTCTCTCTGAGAGCTGCTGCTCATTTTGCATCCAGGTCCTCTCACAGCAAAGGCCAGGCAGTCTCTGACCTGCAATGCAGCAGCAATGATGACATCATCAGAGGCGACTTTCAGACTGAAACCACTAATTGGGTCATCGGTTCCCACATGCTGGAACTCAATTGCCCAATTAGGTGCAAATTGCATCAATCTCCCACATCCAATTGCAGGCGGGTGGATAACACGACCCCAACCCGCCCCAGTATCAAAGTCCAGCCCGAAGAATTAGGAGCAGGAGTCGGCCATACGGACCCTTAAGCCTGCTCCGCCATTCAATAAGATTATGGCTGATCAGCGACCTCAACTCCACTTTCCCACCCGATCCCCATATCCCTTGATTCCCTTAATATCCAAAAATCTATCGATCTCTGTCTTGAATATACTCAACGATGAGCCTCCACAGCCCTCTGGGGTAGAGAATTCCATAGTTACGCCAGGCTTGTGAGTAAATCGCAGGCTCATGAGACCCTTAGTGAGGATGGGTCCAAGATTCTCAAACATCTTTGAGCCACACAAGTCGAATGCCCGTGTTGAGGAAAGGGAGTTGTTCCTCCTTGCTCCCGTCACAGAATCAGAGAACGGTACAGCACAGTGGGAGGCCACTCAGCCCCTCGAGTCTGGGCCAGCTCTTTCGAAGAGCGATCCGGTTAGTCCCACTCCCCCCGCTCTTTCCCCATAGCCCTGCAAGTTATTTTCGCCAGAGTGAGTAGTTCTTCTCCATCTATCTTGAAAAACTCTCTGTACCTCAGAGAACAGTATGCCTGTTAAAGGGTAATTAAAAATGTAGAAACCCAGGGACCACGGCTAGCAAGGATAACATTTGCAATGCCTACGTAGCTGATCTGCTCTTTTGTGATATTGGTTGACTAAGGAACCCTGGCCAGGACACTACAGAGGACCATAGGAACAGGAGGAGGCCATTCAGCCCCTCGAGCCTGTTACCATAGGAACAGGAGGAGGCCATTCAGCCCCTCGAGCCTGTTACCATAGGAACAGGAGGTGGCCATTCAGCCCCTCGAGCCTGTTACCATAGGAACAGGAGGTGGCCATTCAGCCCCTCGAGCCTGTTACCATAGGAACAGGAGGAGGCCATTCAGCCCCTCGAGCCTGTTACCATAGGAACAGGAGGAGGCCATTCAGCCCCTCGAGCCTGTTACCATAGGAACAGGAGGAGGCCATTCAGCCCCTCGAGCCTGTTACCATAGGAACAGGAGGAGGCCATTCAGCCCCTCCAGCCTGTTACCATAGGAACAGGAGGAGGCCATTCAGCCCCTCGAGCCTGTTGCCATAGGAACAGGAGGAGGCCATTCAGCCCCTCGAGCCTGTTGCCATAGGAACAGGAGGAGGCCATTCAGCCCCTCGAGCCTGTTGCCATAGGAACAGGAGGAGGCCATTCAGCCCCTCGAGCCTGTTACCATAGGAACAGGAGGAGGCCATTCAGCCCCTCGAGCCTGTTACCATAGGAACAGGAGGAGGCCATTCAGCCCCTCGAGCCTGTTACCATAGGAACAGGAGGAGGCCATTCAGCCCCTCCAGCCTGTTACCATAGGAACAGGAGGAGGCCATTCAGCCCCTCGAGCCTGTTGCCATAGGAACAGGAGGAGGCCGTTCAGCCCCTCGAGCCTGTTCCACCATTCAATGGCTCATGGCTGATCTGCGACCTAACTCCATCCGCCCGCCTTTGCCCCGAATCCCTTAATACCCTTTGGTTAACTGAAATCCATCAATCTCAGATTTAAAATTAACAATTGCTCGAGCATTAATTGCCGTTTGCGGAAGAGAGTTCCAAACTTCTACCACCCTTTGTGTGTAGAAGTGTTTCCTAACTTCGCTCCTGAAAGGTCTGGCTCTAATTTTTAGACTCTGCCCCCTAGTCCTGGACTCCCCAACCAGCGGAAATAGTTTCTCTCTATCTACCCTATCAGTTCCCCTTAATATCATGAAAACTTCGATCAGATCACCCCTTAACCTTCTAAATTCCAGGGAATACAACCCTAGTTTGTGTAATCTCTCCTCGTAATGTGTTAGCTGTGGATCAGTGGGGAGCACTCTCGCCTGTGGATTTCCAGTCACACTCCAGAGACTTGAGCACAAAAATCCAGGCTGACGCTCCCAGTGCAGTACTGATGGCACGCTGCACTGTCGGAGGTGCCATCTTTTAGATGAGACAAACAAGGATTCCACCGGATATACGGCACAGAAAGAGGCCATTCGGCCCAACCAGTCCATGCCGGCGTTTATGCTCCACTCGAGCCTCCTCCCGTCTTTCCTCATCTAAATCTATCAGCATAACCCTCTATTCCCTTCTCCCTCATATGCTTGTCCAGCCTCCCCTTAAATGCATCGATACTATTCGCCTCAACCACTCCCTGTGGTAGCGAGTTCCACATTCTCACCACTCTCTGGGTAAAGAAGTTTCTCCTGAATTCCCGATTGGATTTCTTGGTGACTATCTTATATTGATGGCCTCTAGTTATGCTCTTCCCCACAAGTGGAAACATCCTCTCTGTATTCACTCTATCAAAACCTTTCATAATTTTAAAGACCTCTATTAGGTCACCCCTCAGACTTCTTTTTTCAAGAGAAAAGAGACCCAGCCTGTTCATCCTTTCCTGATATGTATACCCTCGCATTTCTGGTATCATCCTTGTAAATCTTCTCTGCACCCTCTCCAGTGCCTCTATATCCTTTTTATAATATGGCGACCAGAACTGTACGCAGTACTCCAAGTGTGGTCTAGCCAAGGTTCGATACAGGTTTAGCATAACTTCCCTACTTTTCAATTCAGTCCCTCTAGAAATAAACCCTAGTGCTTGCTTTGCTTTTTTTATGGCCTGGTTAACCTGTGTCGCAACTTTTAGTGATTTGTGTATTTGTACTCCCAGATCCCTTTGTTCCTCTACCCCACCTAGACTCGCACCCTCCAAGTAATATGTGTCGTCCCTATTCTTCCGACCAAAATGTTAAACCGAGGTCCCGTCTGCCCTCTCAGGTGGACATAAAAGATCCCACGGCCACTATTTTGAATCACTATCTCCTCAGCGTCCAGACCAACATTTACCTCTCAATCAACATCATTAAACAGATTATCTGGTCATTATCACATTGCTGTTTGTAGGAGCTAAGCGAGTGTTGCACAACTGCTCAATACCTAATACGATAGCAAAATACTGCGGATGCTGGAAATCCGAAATAACAACAGAAAACGCTGGAAAAACTCAGCAGGCCAGGCAACATCCGTGGAGAGAGAAAGAGAGTTAACGTTTCAGGTCGAAACCCTTCGTCGGAACTGAAAGAGCAAGAAATAAACAGATAAAAATGCTGGGGGGAGGAATAAAAGAACAAAAGGGATGGTCTTGAGTGAGTAGAGACATTGAGAGATGCTCAAGGCAAGACGAGATGGTAATGGGACAGGTTGAGAAACAAAAGGTAAGGTGTGAAATGCTGGCAGAATCAGAGACAGCTGCCGTGGGGGGCGAGAGAGAAAAAAAGGAAAAAGGCACGGACCAAAAGAGTGGATAAAATGTATACATATGTGGTAGGGGCCGGGGTTATGATCTGAAATTGTTGAACTCGATATTGAGTCCGGAAGGCTGTAAAGTGCCTAAACGGAAGATGAGGTGCTGTTCCTGGAGCTTACGCTGCGCTTCCGTGGAACAATGCAAGAGGCCGAGGACGGTGAGGTCTGAGTGAGCGTGGAGGGGTGAATTAAAATGACAAGCGACCGGAAGCTCAGGGTCACCCTTCCGGACTGAACGGAGGTGTTCCGCAAAGCGGTCACCCAATCTGCGTTTGGTCTCCCCAATGTAGAGGAGACCACATCGTGAGCAGCGAATACAGTATACTAAATTGCAAGAAGTACAAGTAAATCGCTGTTTCACCTGGAAGGGGTGTTTGGGGCCCTGGAGAGTGGGAAGGGGGGATGTATAAGGGCAGGTGTTGCATCTCCTGCGCGTGCACGGGAAGGTGCCGGGCGAAGGGGAAGGGGTGCTGGGGGTGATAGAGGAGTGGACTAGGGTGTCTCGGAGGGAGCGGTCCCTACGGAATGCTGAAAGGGGAGGTGAGGGGAAGATACGTTTGGTGGTGGGATCACGTTGGAGGTGGCGGAAATGGCGGAGGATGATCCGTTGAATGTGGAGGCTGGTGGGGTGAAAGGTGAGGACAAGGGGAACTCGATCGTGGTTCCGGGAGGGAGGGGCCGGGGTGAGGGCAGAAGTGCGGGAGATGGAACGGACACGGTCGAGGGCCGTGTTGACCACGGTAGAGGGGAATCCTCGGTTGAGGAAAAAGGTTGACATGTCGGAAGCACTGGTATGGAAGGTGGCATCGTCAGAGCAGATGCGGCGGAGACGGAGAAACTGGGAGAAGGGAATAGAGTCCTTACAGGAGGCGGGGTGGGAGGAAGTGTAGTCCAGGTAGCTGTGGGAGTCAGTGGGCATGCAGTGAATGTTGGTCAATAACCTATCCCCGGAGATGGAGACGGAGAAGTCGAGGAAGGGGAGGGAAGAGTCGGAGATGGACCATGTGAAGGTGAGGGCAGGGTGGAAATTGGAGGCAAAGTGCTCAATATCTAAACCGTGTTTACTCTGTATCTAACCCCTGCTGTACCTGCTCTGGGAGTGTCTGATGGGACAGTGTAGTGGGAGCTTTACTCTGTATCTAACCCGTGCTGTACCTGCCCTGGGAGTGTTTGATGGGACAGTGTAGAGGGAGCTTTACTCTGTATCTAACCCGTGCTGTACCTGCCCTGGGAGTGTTTGATGGGACAGTGTAGAGGGAGCTTTACTCTGTATCTAACCAATGCTGTACCTGCCCTGGGAGTGTTTGATGGGGACAGTGTAGAGGGAGCTTTACTCTGTATCTAACCCGTGCTGTACCTGCCCTGGGAGTGTTTGATGGGACAGTGTAGAGGGAGCTTTACTCTGTATCTTACCGGTGCTGTACCTGCCCTGGGAGTGTTTGACGGGACAGTGTCGAGGGAGCTTTACTCTGTATCTGAGGAAGGAGCAAATCGATACCTCCGAAATCTTGTGATTTCAAATAAAACTGTTGGACTATAACCTGGTGTTGTGCGACCTCTCAATTGTGTCCACCCCAGTCCAACACCGGCATCTCCGAGTGTGTAATGGGACAGTGTAGAGGTAGCTTTACTCTGTATCTAACACGTGCTGTACCTGCCCTGGGAGTGTCTGATGGGACAGTGTAGAGGGAGCTGTACTCTGTATCTAACCCATGCTGTAGCTGCCCTGGGAGTGTTTGATGGGACAGTGTAGAGGAAGCTTTACTCTGTATCTAACCCCGTGCTGCACCTGCCCTGGGAGTGTGTGATGGGACAGTGTAGAGGTAGCTTAACTCTGTATCTAACCCGTGCTGTACCTGCCCTGGGAGTGTTTGACGGGACAGTGTAGAGGGAGCTTTACTCTGTATCTAACCCCGTGCTGTACCTGCTCTGGGAGTGTTTGATGGGACAGTGTAGAGGGAGCTTTACTCTGTATCTAACCCGTGCTGTACCTGCCCTGGGAGTGTTTGACGGGACAGTGTAGAGGGAGCTTTACTCTGTATCTAACCCGTGCTGTACCTGCCCTGGGAGTGTTTGACGGGACAGTGTAGAGGGAGCTTTACTCTGTATCTAACCCCGTGCTGTACCTGCCCTGGGAGTGTGTGATGGGACAGTGTAGAGGGATCTTTACTCTGTATCTAACCCCGTGCTGTAACTGCCCTGGGAGTGTTTGATGGGACAGTGTAGAGGGAGCTTTACTCTGTATCTAACCCGTGCTGTACCTGCCCTGGGAGTGTTTGATGGGACAGTGTAGAGGGAGCTTTACTCTGTATCTAACCCGTGCTGTACCTGTCCTGGGAGTGTTTGATGGGACAGCGTAGAGGGAGCTTTACTCTGTATCTAACGCCGTGCTTTACCTACCCTGGGAGTGTGTGATGGGACAGGGTAGAAGGAGCTTTCCTCTGTATCTAACCCCGTGCTGTAACTGCCCTGGGAGTGTGTGATGGGAAAGTGTAGAGGGAGATTTACTCTGTATCTAACCCGTGCTGTACCTGCCCTGGGAGTGTTTGATGGCACAGTGTAGAGGGAGCTTTACTCTGTATCTAACCCATGCTGTACCTGCCCTGGGAGTGTTTGATGGGACAGTGCAGAGGGAGCTTTACTCTGTATCTAACCCATGCTGTACCTGCCCTGGGAGTGTTTGATGGGACAGTGTAGAGGAAGCTTTACTCTGTATCGAACCCTGTGCTGCACCTGCCCTGGGAGTGTGTGATGGGACAGTGCAGAGGGAGCTTTACTCTGTATCTAACCTGTGCTGTACCTGCCCTGGGAGTGTTTGACGGGACAGTGTCGAGGGAGCTTTACTCTGTATCTAACCTGTGCTGTACCTGCCCTGGGAGTGTTTGACAGGACAGTGTAGAGGGAGCTTTACTCTGTATCTAACCCGTGCTGTACCTGCCCTGGGAGTGTTTCATGGGGACAGTGTAGAGGGAGCTTTACTCTGTATCTAACCCGTGCTGTACCTGCCCTGGGAGTGTTTGATGGGACAGTGTAGAGGGAGCTTTACTCTGTATCTAACCCGTGCTGTACCTGCCCTGGGAGTGTTTGATGGGAACAGTGTAGAGGGAGCTTTACTCTGTATCTAACCCGGTGCTGTACCTGCCCTGGGAGTGAGTGATGGGACAGTGTAGAGGTAGCTTTACTCTGTATCTAAACCGTGCTGAACCTTCCCTGGGAGTGTGTGATGGGACAGTGTAGACATAGCTTTAATCTGTATCTAACCCGTGCTGTACCTGCCCTGGGAGTGTTTGAAGGGACAGTGTAGAGGGAGCTTTACTCTGTATCTAACCCATGCTGTACCTGCCCTGGGAGTGTTTGATGGGACAGTGTAGAGGAAGCTTTACTCTGTATCTAACCCCGTGCTGCACCTGCCCTGGGAGTGTGTGATGGGACAGTGTAGAGGTAGCTTTACTCAGTATCTAAACCGTGCTGAACCTTCCCTGGGAGTGTGTGATGGGACAGTGTAGACATAGCTTTAATCTGTATCTAACCCGTGCTGTACCTGCCCTGGGAGTGTTTGAAGGGACAGTGTAGAGGGAGCTTTACTCTGTATCTAACCCATGCTGTACCTGCCCTGGGAGTGTTTGATGGGACAGTGTAGAGGAAGCTTTACTCTGTATCTAACCCCGTGCTGCACCTGCCCTGGGAGTGTGTGATGGGACAGTGTAGAGGGAACTTTACTCTATATCTAACCTGTGCTGTACCTGCCCTGGGAGTGTTTGACGGGACAGTGTAGAGGGAGATTTACTCTGTATCTAACCCGTGCTGTACCTGCCCTGGTAGTTTTTGATGGGGACAGTGTAGAGGGAGCTTTACTCTGTATCTAACCCGTGCTGTACCTGCCTTGGGAGTGTTTGATGGGACAGTGTAGAGGGAGCTTTACTCTGTATCTAACCCGTGCTGTACCTGACCTGGGAGTGTTTGATGGGGACAGTGTAGAGGGGGCTTTACTCTGTATCTAACCCCGTGCTGTACCTGCCCTGGGAGTGTGTAATGGGACAGTGTAGAGGTAGCTTTACTCTGTATCTAACCCGTGCTGTACCTGCTCTGGGAGTGTCTGATGGGACAGTGTAGAGGTAGCTTTACTCTGTATCTAACCCGTGCTATACCTGCCCTGGGAGTGTTTGACGGGACAGTGTAGAGGGAGCTTTACTCTGTATCTAACAGGTGCTGTACCTGCCCTGGGAGTGTTTGACGGGACAGTGTCGAGGGAGCTTTACTCTGTATCTATCCCGTGCTGTACCTGCCCTGGGAGTGTTTGATGGGGACAGTGTAGAGGGAGCTTTACTCTGTATCTAACCCATGCTGTACCTGCCCTGGGAGTGTTTGACGGGACAGTGTAGAGGGAGCTTTACTCTGTATCTAACCAGTGCTGTACCTGCCCTGGGAGTGTTTGATGGGACAGTGTAGAGGGAGCTTTAAGCTGTATCTAACCCGTGCTGTACCTGCCCTGGGAATGTTTGACGGGACAGTGTAGAGGGAGCTTTACTCTGTATCTAACCCGTGCTGTACCTGCCCTGGGAGTGTTTGACGGGACAGTGTAGAGGGAGCTTTACTCTGTATCTAACCCGTGCTGTACCTGCCCTGGGAGTGTTTGATGGGGACAGTGTAGAGGGGGCTTTACTCTGTATCTAACCCCGTGCTGTACCTGCCCTGGGAGTGTGTAATGGGACAGTGTAGAGGTAGCTTTACTCTGTATCTAACACGTGCTGTACCTGCCCTGGGAGTGTCTGATGGGACAGTGTAGAGGGAGCTTTACTCTGTATCCAACCCATGCTGTAGCTGGCCTGGGAGTGTTTGATGGGACAGTGTAGAGGAAGCTTTACTCTGTATCTAACCCCGTGCTGCACCTGCCCTGGGAGTGTGTGATGGGACAGTGTAGAGGTAGCTTAACTCTGTATCTAACCCGTGCTGTACCTGCCCTGGGAGTGTTTGACGGGACAGTGTAGAGGGAGCTTTACTCTGTATCTAACCCCGTGCTGTACCTGCTCTGGGAGTGTTTGATGGGACAGTGTAGAGGGAGCTTTACTCTGTATCTAACCCGTGCTGTACCTGCCCTGGGAGTGTTTGACGGGACAGTGTAGAGGGAGCTTTACTCTGTATCTAACCCGTGCTGTACCTGCCCTGGGAGTGTTTGACGGGACAGTGTAGAGGGAGCTTTACTCTGTATCTAACCCCGTGCGGTACCTGCCCTGGGAGTGTGTGATGGGACAGTGTAGAGGGATCTTTACTCTGTATCTAACCCCGTGCTGTACCTGCCCTGGGAGTGTTTGATGGGACAGTGTAGAGGGAGCTTTACTCTGTATCTAACCCGTGCTGTACCTGCCCTGGGAGTGTTTGATGGGGACAGTGTAGA
The DNA here is from genome assembly GCA_030390025.1 of Squalus acanthias. NCBI lineage: Eukaryota > Metazoa > Chordata > Chondrichthyes > Squaliformes > Squalidae > Squalus > Squalus acanthias. The sequence continues at coordinate 1,511,576 of JASTWF010000072.1, forward strand.
GGGAGCTTTACTCTGTATCTAACTCGTGCTGTACCTGACCTGGGAGTGTTTGATGGGGACAGTGTAGAGGGAGCTTTACTCTGTATCTAACCCATGCTGTACCTGCCCTGGGAGTGTTTGATGGGACAGTGTAGAGGAAGCTTTACTCTGTATCTAACCCCGTGCTGCACCTGCCCTGGGAGTGTGTGATGGGACAGTGCAGAGGTAGCTTTACTCTGTATCTAACCCATGCTGTACCTGCCCTGGGAGTGTTTGACGGGACAGTGTAGAGGGAGCTTTACTCTGTATCTAACCCGTGCTGTACCTGCCCTGGGAGTGTTTGACAGGACAGTGTAGAGGGAGCTTTACTCTGTATCTAACCCGTGCTGTACCTGCCCTGGGAGTGTTTCATGGGGACAGTGTAGAGGGAGCTTTACTCTGTATCGAACCCGTGCTGTACCTGCCCTGGGAGTGTTTGATGGGACAGTGCAGAGCGAGCTTTACTCTGTATCTAACCCATGCTGTACCTGGCCTGGGAGTGTTTGATGGGACAGTGTAGAGGGAGATTTACTGTGTATCTAACCCGTGCTGTACCTGCCCAGGGAGTGTTTGATGGGGACAGTGTAGAGGGAGCTTTACTCTGTATCTAACCCGTGCTGTACCTGCCCTGGGAGTGTTTGATGGGGGCAGTGTAGAGGGAGCTTTACTCTGTATCTAACCCGTGCTGTACCTGCCCTGGGAGTGTTTGATGGGACAGTGTAGAGGGAGCTTTACTCTGTATCTAACCCGTGCTGTACCTGCCCCGGGAGTGTTTGATGGGGACAGTGTAGAGGGTGCTTTACTCTGTATCTAACCCGTGCTGTACCTGACCTGGGAGTGTTTGATGGGGACAGTGCAGAGGGGGCTTTACTCTGTATCTAACCCCGTGCTGTACCTGCCCTGGGAGTGTGTAATGGGACAGTGTAGAGGTAACTTTACTCTGTATCTAACCCGTGCTGTACCTGCCCTGGGAGTGTCTGATGGGACAGTGTAGAGGTAGCTTTCCTCTGTATCTAACCCGTGCTGTACCTGCCCTGGGTGTGTTTGATGGGACAGTGTTGAGGGAGCTTTACTCTGTATCTAACCCCGTGCTGCACCTGCCCTGGGAGTGTGTGATGGGACAGTGTAGAGGTAGCTTAACTCTGTATCTAACCCGTGCTGTACCTGCCCTGGGAGTGTTTGACGGGACAGTGTATAGGGAGCTTTACTCTGTATCTAACCCCGTGCTGTACCTGCTCTGGGAGTGTTTGATGGGACAGTGTAGAGGGAGCTTTACTCTGTATCTAACCCGTGCTGTACCTGCCCCGGGAGTGTTTGACGGGACA
>JASTWF010000072.1:1513118-1538141 GCA_030390025.1 Squalus acanthias
CACTCACACACACACACTCACACTCTCACACACACACACTCACACACACACACACTCACACTCACACATGCTCACACACACACTCACTCACACACACACACTCACACTCTCACACACACACACTCACACACACACTCACACTCACACACACTCACACACACTCACACTCACACACACTCACTCACTCTCACTCACACACACACACTCACACTCACACAGACACTCACACACACACATACACACTCACACTCACACACACTCTCACACACACTCACACACACACACACTCACACACACTCATACACACACTCGCACACACACTCATACACACACTCACACACACACACACACTCTCACACACACACACTCACACACACACACTCTCACACACACACACGCACACACACTCATACACACACTCACACACACTCACACTCACACACACTCACTCATACACACATTCACACACTCACTCACACACACATTCACACACACACTCACACTCATTCACACACACTCTCACACACACACACACACACTCACACACAACCTCACACACTCACACACACTCAGACACACACTCAGACACACACTCACACACAAACTGACACGCCCACACATTCACTCACAGACACTCACACACACACACTCCCACATTCACACACACTCACACAGACACACTCACACACAAACAGACACACACACTCACTCACACATTCACTCACACACACACTCACACACACATACACACATTCACTCACACACACACACTCACTCACACATTCACTCACACACTCACACACACACACTCACACACACTTAGACTCACTCACACACACATTCACACACACATTCACACTCACACTCACACTCACACACACACACTCACACACACACACTCACACACACTTAGACTCACTCACACACACATTCACACACACATTCACACTCACACTCACACTCACACACACACACTCACACACACACACACTCACACACACATACACACAGACACACATACACACACTCACACACACACACACATACACACACACACTCACACACTCACACACACAGACTTCTTCTTCTTAGGCAGTCCCTCGGAACCGAGGATGACTTGCTTCCACACCAAAAATGAGTTCTCAGGTGACTGATGAGTCCAATGCGGGACCGACAGTCTCTGTCACAGGTGGGGCAAACGGTGGTTGAAGGGGCGGGTGGGTGGGGTGCTTGGGTTGACGTGCGCTCTTTGCGCTGTTTGCGCTTGGCTTCCACTTGCTCCCAGGCGAAGAGACTCGAGGTGTTCGGCGCCTTCCCGGATGCTTCTCCTCCACTTTGTGCGGTCTTGGGCCAGGGATTCCCAGGTGTCGGTTGGGGATGTTGCACTTTTTCAAGGAGGCTTTGAGGGTGTCCTTGAAGCGTTTCCTCTGCCCACCTGGGGCTCTCCTGCCGTGTCGGAGCTCCGAGTAGAGCGCTTGCTTTGGGAGTCTCGTATCGGGCATGCGGACGATGTGACCCGTCCATCGGAGCTGATCGAGCGTGGTCAAAGCTTTGAAGCTGGGGATGTTGGCCTGAGCGAGAACACTGACGTTGGTGCGCCTATCCTGCCAATGGATTTGCAGGATCTGGCGGAGGCAGCGTTGATGGTACCTCTCCAGTGCTTTGAGGTGCCTGCTGTACATGGTCCATGTCTCTGAGGCATACAGGAGGGCGGGTATCACTACTGCTCTGTAGACCATGAGCTTGGTGCTGGGTTTGAGGTCCTGGTCTTCAAACACTCTCTTCCTCAGGCGACTGAAGGCTGCACTGGCACACTGAAGGCGGTGTTGGACTTTGCCATCGACGTCTGCCCTTGTTGACAGTAGGCTCCCGAGGTATGGAAAGTGGTCCACGTTGTCCAAGGCCTTGTCGTGGATTTTGTGAATTGGGGGGCAGTACTGTGTGGCGGGGGCAGGTTGGTAGAGGACCTTTGTCTTACGGATGTTTAGTGTAAGGCCCATGCTCTCGTACGCTTCGGTGAAGGTGTTGACGATGGTTTGGAGTTCGACCTCCGAGTGTGCGCAGACGCAAGCGTCGTCTGCATACTGTAATTCGACGACAGAGGATGGGACGACCTTGGATCTGGACTGGAGGCGACGGAGGTTGAACAGTTTCCCGTTTGTTCTGTAAATTAGCTCCACTCCAGGGGGGAGCTTACTGAGGGTGAGATGGAGCATTACAGCCAGGAAGATCGAGAAGAGCGTTGGTGCGATGACACAGCCTTGCTTGACCCCAGTCTGTATGTGAATTTGGTCTGTGGTGGAACCGTTGATCAGGATCACGGCTTGCATGTCGTCGTGAATCAGGCGGAGGATGTTGACAAACTTTTGAGGGCAGCCGAATTTGAGGAGGACACTCCATAATCCCTCACGGTTGACAGTGTCGAAGGCCTTTGTGAGGTCAAAGAAGGCCATGTACAGCGGTTGGTGCTGTTCCCTGCATTTCTCTTGTAGTTGACGCGCGGTGAAGATCATGTCCATTGTGCCCCTTAGTGGGCGGAATCCGCATTGTGACTCTGGGAGGAGCTCTTCAACCACTGGGAGAAGGCGATTGAGGAGGATTCTTGCGACGACTTTCCCTGTGGCAGACAGCAGGGAAACTCCTCTGTAATTACCGCAATCGGACTTGTCACCTTTCTTGAAGATGGTCACGATTATGGCATCTCTGAGATCCCCTGGCATGCTCTCCTCCTTCCAAATAAGAGAAATGAGTTCATGAATTTGCGCCAATAGTGCTTCTCCGCCATGTTTTAGTGCCTCGGCGGGGATTCCATCTGCTCCTGAGGCCCTGTTGTTCTTCAGTTGTCGGATGGCCTTTTCAACCTCATGCCGGGCTGGGGTTGTGCTGAGATGATGGCGGGTAGCGTGCTGCGGGATGGAGTTGAGGACACTCGCATCAAAGACAGAGTCTCGGTTAAGGAGATCTTCGAAGTGCTCCTTCCAGCAGGCACTGACTGCCTCTCTGTCCTTGATGAGTGCCTCTCCGTTCTTGGCCCGCAGTGGGGTAGGACCTTGGGTGCTTGGGCCGTAGGTGGTCTTGACTGCGTTAAAGAATCCACGCACGTCGTGGTTGTCGGCTAGCTGCTGGATCTCCTGCGCTTTCTCCACCCACCATCTGTTCTTCAGGTCGCGAGTTTTTTGTTGGACCTCGGCCTTCAGGCGTCAGTAGAGCTGCTTTCTTGCTCTGGAGTTGTGTTGCTGTTTCCAGATCAGGAATGCTTTGCGCTTGCGGCTTATTAGCTCCTGGATCTCCTGGTCGTTCTCGTCAAACCAGTCTTGGTGTTTCCTGGTCAAGTGACCGAGCGTCTCTTCGCAGGTGCTGATTATGGAGGCCTTGAGTGCAGACCAGGCGCTGTGGACACTCTGTGTCTCTGAATCACTGGGAGTCGTCAGGTTGGTTGTGAGGCACAGGCTGATGTTGGCTTCGCAAAACCCCCAGAAACTCGAACAGAACCCTAAAGGTAGTGATTTTTGGACTTTTCATACAAACTTGGGATGATGGGACCTAAGTGAAGTGATTTGAGGTAAAAACCTCAGTTTTGGACATTTTAAAGATCAGGGAAGAAAAACCCTGAGGAAAATGGCTTTTGAATCTTAATGTTGGGAAAGACACCTTTTCAATTTAGTAAAATTGAAGGCCCATCAAGCAGTTACAGGAGTTCGAGTTCTCCAGTTACAGTTCAAGTTCAACAGAAGGCAGTTCTGCAGGCTGGAGTTACAGAGTTCAGGACAAGCAGGCAGAAGGCAGTTTCCACAGTTCTGCAAGAAGGCAGTTCCACAGCTCGGAAGAAGACAGTTTAAACAGAGGCAGAGTTACAGCAAGAAGTTCAACAAAGAAGGCCAACAACTTCACAAGCAGACCGACACACAAGAAGAAACCAGAGCGACCGCCTCAGTGACCATCGGACACCTCGCGGCAACAAGGGCCTTACGAAACCTTTTACTCAAAAGACTCTAAACCCTAACTCTCAACTGTCGAGGATTTGTTTGGTGAGCATTATCCCTGGTTCTCCAGAGTCCAACCTAGCTAATGAAGTGGGATTGGGAGGGATAAGGGTTTTTGCATATTGTCATTCTGCCTCGCTTGTACCGTGTGTTCCCCAACCTGTGTTTAAGCATTAAGTGTGTTTTAAGTTTGTTACCTTTTTCTTTTAATAAAGTCAAAATTCTTTCATCAAAACCTGTTGTCCACTACATCTTTGTTCACAACCCCTAAATAAGTCCAAAGTCTAGAACCAGGGGCGTGGGAGCGGTTCGAACCGCTCACTGAGTCAGAGGTGAAGGCTACCCCACACACCACCCCCTACACTAAATAGGGCTTTCTATGTAGGGTCTTTGAGTGCTCCAGCGTTGATTTTCCTGCGGCATTGCTTCTGTTGCCGCCGCTGTTTTGGGGCTACGTTGATGGAGATGACAGGGTGGATTAGGCGGTGGTCTGTCCAGCAGTCGTTAGCTCCTGTCATGGTGCGGGTGATGTGGACGTCCTTGCGGTCCCTCGCTCGGACGATGACGTAGTCCAGCAGATGCCAGTGCTTGGAGCGAGGGTGCTGCCACGAAGCCTTGTACTTGTCTCTCTGACGGAACAAGGTGTTGGTTATGACAAGGCCATGTTCTAAGCATTTCGTCAGGAGGAGGATACCGTTGGAGTTGGCTTTCCCCACCCCCTCTCTGCCCATGACACCTCCCCAGAGGTCTGTGTCCTTTCCAACCCTGGCGTTAAAGTCGCCAAGGAGGATCAGCTTGTCGCCCGTTGGGACTCGGGGCAGGGATTGTTCGAGGCGGGAGTAGAATTCCTCTTTGGCCAGGTCTGTGGCTTCCAGTGTTGGGGCGTACGCACTGATGACCGTAGCGCACTGGTTCCGGGCTAGGGTGAGCCGAAGAGTTATGAAAAGATCCCACGGCCACTATTGGAAGAAGAGCAGGGGGGAGTTCTCCCCGGTGTCCTGGGGCCAATATTTATCCCTCAACCAACATCACTAAAAAACAGATGATCTGGTCATTATCACATCGCTGTTTGTGGGAGCTTGCTGTGCGCAAATTGGCTGCCGCGTTTCCCACATTACAACAGTGACCACACTTCAAAAAGTACTTCATTGGCTGTGAAGCGCTTTGGGATATCGTGAAATGGGCTGTATAACTGCAAGTCTTTCCTTTTATAAACATAAAAATCATTATTTCCCCTTCTCATTGCGCAAAAACGTCAGAGCCAAGTTCAAAGGAGAATGGGCATGGTTACCAGGGAGATGGGATAAGCAGAAAGGGAGAGTGCCATTTATTTTATTGCAGTGGGAGGGCGTGGAAAATCAGGCTGATCAAATCCTTTTATTTTATTTTTTTCTCTCCTCCAATTGTCTTTGTCCCTCTCGCGCAGGCGCTGGGCGGTGGTTCCGTGAGCACCAACATCCTGCTCAAAACATCCAGCCCAAAATGGCTGCTCTTCACCTCTGACCCTCCTGAGGAATAGGTGCCGGTGACCACTTGGAGCGTGGCGAGCTTGCCAGCTGAGCCCCAGCCCGTGCGCACCTGACGCTCGGGGCTCAGTGTCACGCTCACAGCCGTCGCTGCGAAGCGGTCAGCAACCGGCGGGAGATAGAGTCATAGAGTTATCCAGCACAGAAAGAGGCCCTTCGGCCCATCGTGTCCGCGCCGGCCATCAAGCCCTGTCCATTCTAATCCCATTTTCCAGCACTTGGTCCGTAGCCTTGTATGCTATGGCGTTTCAAGTGCTCATCTAAATGCTTCTTGAATGTTGTGAGGGTTCCTGCCTCTACCACCCTTTCAGGCAGTGAGTTCCAGATTCCAACCACCCTCTGGGTGAAAAAGTTTTCCCTCAAATCCCCTCTAAACCTCCTGCCCCTTACCTTGAAACTATGCCCCCTGGTTATTGACCCCTCTACTAAGGGAAAAATTCCTTTCTATCTACCCTATCTATGCCCCTCATAATTTTGTACACCTCAGTCAGGTCCCCCCCTCAGCCTTCTCTGCTCTAAGGAAAACAACCCCAGCCTGTCCAGTCTCTCCTCATAGCTGAAGCGCTCCAGCCCAGGTAACATCCTGGTGAATCTCCTCTGCACCCTCTCCAATGCAATCACATCCTTCCTATAGTGTGGCGACCAGAACTGCACACAGTATTCCAGCTGTGGCCTAACTAGCGTTTTGTACAGCTCCATCAGAACCTCCCTGCTCTTATATTCTATGCCTCGGCTAATGAAGGCAAGTATCCCATATGACTTCTTAACCACCTTATCTACCTAAGGTAGGTGACAGTGCCCGACGGTGCCAAGATGCACAGGGGACGCCGCCGCGTCACACTGTCTGGTGAATTGAAGGCAACAGATTGACCAACGCTTTTGTGTAAAGGCAAAACAGTTCAACATTGAACCCCGATTTGGACAGAAAAAGCGACCTAATTATTCCTGTGTTTCTCAGTCACAGAGCTGATAATTGACAGGCCAGTGATTGCCAATCATAACTCTCCCACAATAACAGAGGCTAGGAAAAGAAAGTCTTCCTATCGAGTGTTAGTAATTTGGTGTTGCGAGAACAGATCAACAGATATTACACACAGGGCATTTTTTAATAAGCTATCAAAAGAATTGTAAAGCTCCCTCTACACTGTCCCATCAAACACTCCCAGGGCAGGTACAGCACGGGTTAGATACAGAGTAAAGCTCCCTCTACACTGTCCCATCAAACACTCCCAGGGCAGGTACAGCACGGGTTAGATACAGAGTAAAGCTCCCTCTGCACTGTCCCATCAAACACTCCCAGGGCAGGTACAGCACGGGTTAGATACAGAGTAAAGCTCCCTCTACACTGTCCAGTCAAACACTCCCAGGGCAGGCACAGCATGGGTTAGATACAGAGTAAAGCTCCCTCTACACTGTCCAGTCAAACACTCCCAGGGCAGGCACAGAATGGGTTAGATACAGAGTAAAGCTCCCTCTACACTGTCCCGTCAAACACTCCCAGGGCAGGCACAGCATGGGTTAGATACAGAGTAAAGCTCCCTCTACACTGTCCCGTCAAACACTCCCAGGGCAGGTACAGCACGGGTTAGATACAGAGTGAAGCTTCCTCTGCAGTGTCCCATCAAACACTCCCAGGGCAGATACAGCACGGGTTAGATACAGAGTAAAGCTCCCTCTACACTGTCCCATCAAACACTCCCAGGGCAGGTACAGCACGGGTTAGATACAGAGTAAAGCTCCCTCTACACTGTCCTGTCAAACACTCCCAGGGCAGTTACAGCACGGGTTAGATACAGAGTAAAGCTCTCTCTATACTGTCCCATCACACACTCCCAGGGCAGGTACAGCACGGGTTAGATACAGAGTAAATCTCCCTCTACACTGTCCCATCAAACACTCCCAGGGCAGTTACAGCACGGGTTAGATACAGAGTAAAGCTCTCTCGACACTGTCCCTTTACACACTCCCAGGGGAGGTACAGCACGGGTTAGATACAGAGTAAAGCTCTCTCGACACTGTCCCTTTACACACTCCCAGGGGAGGTACAGCACGGGTTAGATACAGAGTAAAGCTCCCTCTACACTGTCCCATCAAACACTCCCAGGGCAGGTACAGCACAGGTGAGATACAGAGTAAAGCTCCCTCAACACTGTCCCATCAAACACTCCCAGGGCAGGTACAGCACGGGTTAGATACAGAGTAAAGCTCCCTCTACACTGCCCCATCAAACACTCCCAGGGCAGGTACAGCACGGGTTAGATACAGAGTAAAGCTCCCTCTACATTGTCCCCATCAAACACTCCCAGGGCAGGTACAGCACAGGTTAGATACAGAGTAAAGCTCCCTCTACACTCTCCCCATCAAACACTCCCAGGGCAGGTACAGCACGGGTTAGATACAGAGTAAAGCTCCCTCTACACTGTCCCATCAAACACTCCCAGGGCAGGTACAGCACGGGTTAGATACAGAGTAAATCTCCCTCTACACTGTAACATCACACACTCCCAGGGCAGGTACAGCACGGGGTTAGATACAGAGGAAAGCTCCCTCTACCCTGTCCCATCACACACTCCCAGGGTAGGTAAAGCACGGGGTTAGATACAGAGTAAAGCTCCCTCTACACTGTCCCATCAAACACTCCCAGGACAGGTACAGCACGGGTTAGATACAGAGTAAAGCTCCCTCTACACTGTCCCATCAAACACTCCCAGGGCAGGTACAGCACGGGTTAGATACAGAGTAAAGCTCCCTCTACACTGTCCCATCAAACACTCCCAGGGCAGGTACAGCACGGGGTTAGATACAGAGTAAAGATCCCTCTACACTGTCCCATCACACACTCCCAGGGCAGGTACAGCACGGGGTTAGATACAGAGTAAAGCTCCCTCTACACTGTCCCGTAAAACACTCCCAGGGCAGGTACAGCACGGGTTAGATACAGAGTAAAGCTCCCTCTACACTGTCCCGTCAAACACTCCCAGGGCAGGTACAGCACGGGTTAGATACAGAGTAAAGCTCCCTCTACACTGTCCCATCAAACACTCCCAGAGCAGGTACAGCACGGGGTTAGATACAGAGTAATGCTCCCTCTACACTGTCCCGTCAAACACTCCCAGGGCAGGTACAGCACGGGTTAGATACAGAGTTAAGCTACCTCTACACTGTCCCATCACACACTCCCAGGGCAGGTGCAGCATGGGGTTAGATACAGAGTAAAGCTTCCTCTACACTGTCCCATCAAACACTCCCAGGGCAGCTACAGCATGGGTTAGATACAGAGTAAAGCTCCCTCTACACTGTCCCATCAGACACTCCCAGGGCAGGTACAGCACGTGTTAGTTACAGAGTAAAGCTACCTCTACACTGTCCCCATCAAACACTCCCAGGGCAGGAACAGCACGGGTTAGATACAGAGTAAAGCTCCCTCGACACTGTCCCGTCAAACACTCCCAGGGCAGGTACAGCACCGGTTAGTTACAGAGTAAAGCTCCCTCTACACTGTCCCGTCAAACACTCCCAGGGCAGGTACAGCACGGGTTAGATACAGAGTAAAGCTCCCTCTACACTGTCCCATCAAACACTCCCAGAGCAGGTACAGCACGGGGTTAGATACAGAGTAATGCTCCCTCTACACTGTCCCGTCAAACACTCCCAGGGCAGGTACAGCACGGGTTAGATACAGAGTAAAGCTCCCTCTACACTGTCCCGTCAAACATTCCCAGGGCAGGTACAGCACGGGTTAGATACAGCTTAAAGCTCCCTCTACACTGTCCCATCAAACACTCCCAGGGCAGGTACAGCACTGGTTAGATACAGAGTAAAGCTCCCTCTACACTGTCCCGTCAAACACTCCCAGGGCAGGTACAGCACGGGTTAGATACAGAGTAAAGCTCCCTCTACACTGTCCCCATCAAACACTCCCAGGGCAGGTACAGCACGGGTTAGATACAGAGTAAAGCTCCCTCGACACTGTCCCGTCAAACACTCCCAGGGCAGGTACAGCACCGGTTAGATACAGAGTAAAGCTCCCTCTACACTGTCCCGTCAAACACTCCCAGGGCAGGTACAGCACGGGTTAGATACAGAGTAAAGCTACCTCTACACTGTCCCATCAGACACTCCCAGAGCAGGTACAGCACGGGTTAGATACAGAGTAAAGCTACCTCTACACTGTCCCATTACACACTCCCAGGGCAGGTACAGCACGGGGTTAGATACAGAGTAAAGCCCCCTCTACACTGTCCCCATCAAACACTCCCAGGTCAGGTACAGCACGGGTTAGATACAGAGTAAAGCTCCCTCTACACTGTCCCATCAAACACTCCCAAGGCAGGTACAGCACGGGTTAGATACAGAGTAAAGCTCCCTCTACACTGTCCCCATCAAACACTCCCGGGGCAGGTACAGCACGGGTTAGATACAGAGTAAAGCTCCCTATACAGTGTCCCATCAAACACTCCCGGGGCAGGTACAGCACGGGTTAGATACAGAGTAAAGCTCCCTCTACACTGTCCAATCAAACACTCCCAGGGCAGCTACAGCACGGGTTAGATACAGAGTAAAGCTCCCTCTACACTGCCCCCATCAAACACTCCACACCAGGTATAGCACGGGTTAGATGCAGAGTAATGCTCCCTCTACACTGTCCCGTCAAACACTCCCAGGGCAGGTACAGCACGGGTTAGATACAGAGTAAAGCTCCCTCTACACTGTCCCCATCAAACACTCCCAGGTCAGGTACAGCACGGGTTAGATACAGAGTAAAGGTCCCTCTACACTGTCCCGTCAAACACTCCCAGGGCAGGTACAGCACGGTTTAGATACAGAGTAAAGCTCCCTCTACACTGTCCCATCAAACACTCCCAGGGCAGGTACAGCACGGGGTTAGATACAGAGTAAAGATCCCTCTACACTGTCCCATCACACACTCCCAGGGCAGGTACAGCACGGGGTTAGATACAGAGTAAAGCTCCCTCTACACTGTCCCGTAAAACACTCCCAGGGCAGGTACAGCACGGTTAGATACAGAGTAAAGCTCCCTCTACACTGTCCCGTCAAACACTCCCAGGGCAGGTACAGCACGGGTTAGATACAGAGTAAAGCTACCTCTACACTGTCCCATCAGACACTCCCAGAGCAGGTACAGCACGGGTTAGATACAGAGTAAAGCTACCTCTACACTGTCCCATTACACACTCCCAGGGCAGGTACAGCACGGGGTTAGATACAGAGTAAAGCCCCCTCTACACTGTTCCCATCAAACACTCCCAGGTCAGGTACAGCACGGGTTAGATACAGAGTAAAGCTCCCTCTACACTGTCCCATCAAACACTCCCAAGGCAGGTACAGCACGGGTTAGATACAGAGTAAAGCTCCCTCTACACTGTCCCCATCAAACACTCCCGGGGCAGGTACAGCACGGGTTAGATACAGAGTAAAGCTCCCTATACACTGTCCCATCAAACACTCCCGGGGCAGGTACAGCACGGGTTAGATACAGAGTAAAGCTCCCTCTACACTGTACAATCAAACACTCCCAGGGCAGGTACAGCACGGGTTAGATACAGAGTAAAGCTCCCTCTACACTGTCCCCATCAAACACTCCCAGGTCAGGTACAGCACGGGTTAGATACAGAGTAAAGGTCCCTCTACACTGTCCCGTCAAACACTCCCAGGGCAGGTACAGCACGGGTTAGATACAGAGTAAAGCTCCCTCTACACTGTCCCATCAAACACTCCCAGGGCAGGTACAGCACGGGGTTAGATACAGAGTAAAGATCCCTCTACACTGTCCCATCACACACTCCCAGGGCAGGTACAGCACGGGTTAGATACAGAGTAAAGCTCCCTCTACACTGTCCCGTAAAACACTCCCAGGGCAGGTACAGCACGGGTTAGATACAGAGTAAAGCTCCCTCTACACTGTCCCGTCAAACACTCCCAGGGCAGGTACAGCACGGGTTAGATACAGAGTAAAGCTCCCTCTACACTGTCCCCATCAAACACTCCCAGGTCAGGTACAGCACGGGTTAGATACAGAGTAAAGGTCCCTATACACTGTCCCATCAAACACTCCCGGGGCAGGTACAGCACGGGTTAGATACAGAGTAAAGCTCCCTCTACACTGTCCAATCAAACACTCCCAGGGCAGGTACAGCACGGGTTAGATACAGAGTAAAGCTCCCTCTACACTGCCCCCATCAAACACTCCACACCAGGTATAGCACGGGTTAGATGCAGAGTAAACCTCGCTCTACACTGTCCCCATCAAACACTCCCAGGGCAGGTACAGCACGGGTTAGATACAGAGTAAAGCTCCCTCTACACTGTCCCCATCAAACACTCCCAGGTCAGGTACAGCACGGGTTAGATACAGAGTAAAGGTCCCTCTACACTGTCCCGTCAAACACTCCCAGGGCAGGTACAGCACGGTTTAGATACAGAGTAAAGCTCCCTCTACACTGTCCCATCAAACACTCCCAGGGCAGGTACAGCACGGGGTTAGATACAGAGTAAAGATCCCTCTACACTGTCCCATCACACACTCCCAGGGCAGGTACAGCACGGGTTAGATACAGAGTAAAGCTCCCTCTACACTGTCCCGTAAAACACTCCCAGGGCAGGTACAGCACGGGTTAGATACAGAGTAAAGCTCCCTCTACACTGTCCCCGTCAAACACTCCCAGGGCAGGTACAGCACGGGTTAGATACAGAGTAAAGCTCCCTCTACACTGTCCCATCAAACACTCCCAGAGCAGGTACAGCACGGGGTTAGATACAGAGTAATGCTCCCTCTACACTGTCCCGTCAAACACTCCCAGGGCAGGTTACAGCACGGGGTTAGCTACAGAGTAAAGCTCCCTCTACACTGTCCCATCAAACACTCCCAGGGCAGGTACAGCACGGGTTAGATACAGAGTAAAGCTCCCTCTACACTGTCCCATCAAACACTCCCAGGGCAGGTACAGCACGGGTTAGATACAGAGTAAAGCTCCCTCTACACTGTCCCATCAAACACTCCCAGGGCAGGTACAGCACGGGTTAGATACAGAGTAAAGCTCCCTCTACACTGTCCCATCAAACACTCCCAGGGCAGGTACAGCACGGGTTAGATACAGAGTAAAGCTCCCTCTACACTGTCCCATCAAACACTCCCAGGGCAGGTACAGCACGGGTTAGATACAGAGTAAAGCTCCCTCTACACTGTCCCATCAAACACTCCCAGGGCAGGTACAGCACGGGTTAGATACAGAGTAAAGCTCCCTCTACACTGTCCCATCAAACACTCCCAGGGCAGGTACAGCACGGGTTAGATACAGAGTAAAGCTCCCTCTACACTGTCCCATCAAACACTCCCAGGGCAGGTACAGCACGGGTTAGATACAGAGTAAAGCTCCCTCTACACTGTCCCATCAAACACTCCCAGGGCAGGTACAGCACGGGTTAGATACAGAGTAAAGCTCCCTCTACACTGTCCCATCAAACACTCCCAGGGCAGGTACAGCACGGGTTAGATACAGAGTAAAGCTCCCTCTACACTGTCCCATCAAACACTCCCAGGGCAGGTACAGCACGGGTTAGATACAGAGTAAAGCTCCCTCTACACTGTCCCATCAAACACTCCCAGGGCAGGTACAGCACGGGTTAGATACAGAGTAAAGCTCCCTCTACACTGTCCCATCAAACACTCCCAGGGCAGGTACAGCACGGGTTAGATACAGAGTAAAGCTCCCTCTACACTGTCCCATCAAACACTCCCAGGGCAGGTACAGCACGGGTTAGATACAGAGTAAAGCTCCCTCTACACTGTCCCATCAAACACTCCCAGGGCAGGTACAGCACGGGTTAGATACAGAGTAAAGCTCCCTCTACACTGTCCCATCAAACACTCCCAGGGCAGGTACAGCACGGGTTAGATACAGAGTAAAGCTCCCTCTACACTGTCCCATCAAACACTCCCAGGGCAGGTACAGCACGGGTTAGATACAGAGTAAAGCTCCCTCTACACTGTCCCATCAAACACTCCCAGGGCAGGTACAGCACGGGTTAGATACAGAGTAAAGCTCCCTCTACACTGTCCCATCAAACACTCCAGGGCAGGTACAGCACGGGTTAGATACAGAGTAAAGCTCCCTCTACACTGTCCCATCAAACACTCCCAGGGCAGGTACAGCACGGGTTAGATACAGAGTAAAGCTCCCTCTACACTGTCCCATCAAACACTCCCAGGGCAGGTACAGCACGGGTTAGATACAGAGTAAAGCTCCCTCTACACTGTCCCATCAAACACTCCCAGGGCAGGTACAGCACGGGTTAGATACAGAGTAAAGCTCCCTCTACACTGTCCCATCAAACACTCCCAGGGCAGGTACAGCACGGGTTAGATACAGAGTAAAGCTCCCTCTACACTGTCCCATCAAACACTCCCAGGGCAGGTACAGCACGGGTTAGATACAGAGTAAAGCTCCCTCTACACTGTCCCATCAAACACTCCCAGGGCAGGTACAGCACGGGTTAGATACAGAGTAAAGCTCCCTCTACACTGTCCCATCAAACACTCCCAGGGCAGGTACAGCACGGGTTAGATACAGAGTAAAGCTCCCTCTACACTGTCCCATCAAACACTCCCAGGGCAGGTACAGCACGGGTTAGATACAGAGTAAAGCTCCCTCTACACTGTCCCATCAAACACTCCCAGGGCAGGTACAGCACGGGTTAGATACAGAGTAAAGCTCCCTCTACACTGTCCCATCAAACACTCCCAGGGCAGGTACAGCACGGGTTAGATACAGAGTAAAGCTCCCTCTACACTGTCCCATCAAACACTCCCAGGGCAGGTACAGCACGGGTTAGATACAGAGTAAAGCTCCCTCTACACTGTCCCATCAAACACTCCCAGGGCAGGTACAGCACGGGTTAGATACAGAGTAAAGCTCCCTCTACACTGTCCCATCAAACACTCCCAGGGCAGGTACAGCACGGGTTAGATACAGAGTAAAGCTCCCTCTACACTGTCCCATCAAACACTCCCAGGGCAGGTACAGCACGGGTTAGATACAGAGTAAAGCTCCCTCTACACTGTCCCATCAAACACTCCCAGGGCAGGTACAGCACGGGTTAGATACAGAGTAAAGCTCCCTCTACACTGTCCCATCAAACACTCCCAGGGCAGGTACAGCACGGGTTAGATACAGAGTAAAGCTCCCTCTACACTGTCCCATCAAACACTCCCAGGGCAGGTACAGCACGGGTTAGATACAGAGTAAAGCTCCCTCTACACTGTCCCATCAAACACTCCCAGGGCAGGTACAGCACGGGTTAGATACAGAGTAAAGCTCCCTCTACACTGTCCCATCAAACACTCCCAGGGCAGGTACAGCACGGGTTAGATACAGAGTAAAGCTCCCTCTACACTGTCCCATCAAACACTCCCAGGGCAGGTACAGCACGGGTTAGATACAGAGTAAAGCTCCCTCTACACTGTCCCATCAAACACTCCCAGGGCAGGTACAGCACGGGTTAGATACAGAGTAAAGCTCCCTCTACACTGTCCCATCAAACACTCCCAGGGCAGGTACAGCACGGGTTAGATACAGAGTAAAGCTCCCTCTACACTGTCCCATCAAACACTCCCAGGGCAGGTACAGCACGGGTTAGATACAGAGTAAAGCTCCCTCTACACTGTCCCATCAAACACTCCCAGGGCAGGTACAGCACGGGTTAGATACAGAGTAAAGCTCCCTCTACACTGTCCCATCAAACACTCCCAGGGCAGGTACAGCACGGGTTAGATACAGAGTAAAGCTCCCTCTACACTGTCCCATCAAACACTCCCAGGGCAGGTACAGCACGGGTTAGATACAGAGTAAAGCTCCCTCTACACTGTCCCATCAAACACTCCCAGGGCAGGTACAGCACGGGTTAGATACAGAGTAAAGCTCCCTCTACACTGTCCCATCAAACACTCCCAGGGCAGGTACAGCACGGGTTAGATACAGAGTAAAGCTCCCTCTACACTGTCCCATCAAACACTCCCAGGGCAGGTACAGCACGGGTTAGATACAGAGTAAAGCTCCCTCTACACTGTCCCATCAAACACTCCCAGGGCAGGTACAGCACGGGTTAGATACAGAGTAAAGCTCCCTCTACACTGTCCCATCAAACACTCCCAGGGCAGGTACAGCACGGGTTAGATACAGAGTAAAGCTCCCTCTACACTGTCCCATCAAACACTCCCAGGGCAGGTACAGCACGGGTTAGATACAGAGTAAAGCTCCCTCTACACTGTCCCATCAAACACTCCCAGGGCAGGTACAGCACGGGTTAGATACAGAGTAAAGCTCCCTCTACACTGTCCCATCAAACACTCCCAGGGCAGGTACAGCACGGGTTAGATACAGAGTAAAGCTCCCTCTACACTGTCCCATCAAACACTCCCAGGGCAGGTACAGCACGGGTTAGATACAGAGTAAAGCTCCCTCTACACTGTCCCATCAAACACTCCCAGGGCAGGTACAGCACGGGTTAGATACAGAGTAAAGCTCCCTCTACACTGTCCCATCAAACACTCCCAGGGCAGGTACAGCACGGGTTAGATACAGAGTAAAGCTCCCTCTACACTGTCCCATCAAACACTCCCAGGGCAGGTACAGCACGGGTTAGATACAGAGTAAAGCTCCCTCTACACTGTCCCATCAAACACTCCCAGGGCAGGTACAGCACGGGTTAGATACAGAGTAAAGCTCCCTCTACACTGTCCCATCAAACACTCCCAGGGCAGGTACAGCACGGGTTAGATACAGAGTAAAGCTCCCTCTACACTGTCCCATCAAACACTCCCAGGGCAGGTACAGCACGGGTTAGATACAGAGTAAAGCTCCCTCTACACTGTCCCATCAAACACTCCCAGGGCAGGTACAGCACGGGTTAGATACAGAGTAAAGCTCCCTCTACACTGTCCCATCAAACACTCCCAGGGCAGGTACAGCACGGGTTAGATACAGAGTAAAGCTCCCTCTACACTGTCCCATCAAACACTCCCAGGGCAGGTACAGCACGGGTTAGATACAGAGTAAAGCTCCCTCTACACTGTCCCATCAAACACTCCCAGGGCAGGTACAGCACGGGTTAGATACAGAGTAAAGCTCCCTCTACACTGTCCCATCAAACACTCCCAGGGCAGGTACAGCACGGGTTAGATACAGAGTAAAGCTCCCTCTACACTGTCCCATCAAACACTCCCAGGGCAGGTACAGCACGGGTTAGATACAGAGTAAAGCTCCCTCTACACTGTCCCATCAAACACTCCCAGGGCAGGTACAGCACGGGTTAGATACAGAGTAAAGCTCCCTCTACACTGTCCCATCAAACACTCCCAGGGCAGGTACAGCACGGGTTAGATACAGAGTAAAGCTCCCTCTACACTGTCCCATCAAACACTCCCAGGGCAGGTACAGCACGGGTTAGATACAGAGTAAAGCTCCCTCTACACTGTCCCATCAAACACTCCCAGGGCAGGTACAGCACGGGTTAGATACAGAGTAAAGCTCCCTCTACACTGTCCCATCAAACACTCCCAGGGCAGGTACAGCACGGGTTAGATACAGAGTAAAGCTCCCTCTACACTGTCCCATCAAACACTCCCAGGGCAGGTACAGCACGGGTTAGATACAGAGTAAAGCTCCCTCTACACTGTCCCATCAAACACTCCCAGGGCAGGTACAGCACGGGTTAGATACAGAGTAAAGCTCCCTCTACACTGTCCCATCAAACACTCCCAGGGCAGGTACAGCACGGGTTAGATACAGAGTAAAGCTCCCTCTACACTGTCCCATCAAACACTCCCAGGGCAGGTACAGCACGGGTTAGATACAGAGTAAAGCTCCCTCTACACTGTCCCATCAAACACTCCCAGGGCAGGTACAGCACGGGGTTAGATACAGAGTAAAGCTCCCTCTACACTGTCCCATCAAACACTCCCAGGGCAGGTACAGCACGGGTTAGATACAGAGTAAAGCTCCCTCTACACTGTCCCATCAAACACTCCCAGGGCAGGTACAGCACGGGTTAGATACAGAGTAAAGCTCCCTCTACACTGTCCCATCAAACACTCCCAGGGCAGGTACAGCACGGGTTAGATACAGAGTAAAGCTCCCTCTACACTGTCCCATCAAACACTCCCAGGGCAGGTACAGCACGGGTTAGATACAGAGTAAAGCTCCCTCTACACTGTCCCATCAAACACTCCCAGGGCAGGTACAGCACGGGTTAGATACAGAGTAAAGCTCCCTCTACACTGTCCCATCAAACACTCCCAGGGCAGGTACAGCACGGGTTAGATACAGAGTAAAGCTCCCTCTACACTGTCCCATCAAACACTCCCAGGGCAGGTACAGCACGGGTTAGATACAGAGTAAAGCTCCCTCTACACTGTCCCATCAAACACTCCAGGGCAGGTACAGCACGGGTTAGATACAGAGTAAAGCTCCCTCTACACTGTCCCATCAAACACTCCCAGGGCAGGTACAGCACGGGTTAGATACAGAGTAAAGCTCCCTCTACACTGTCCCATCAAACACTCCCAGGGCAGGTACAGCACGGGTTAGATACAGAGTAAAGCTCCCTCTACACTGTCCCATCAAACACTCCAGGGCAGGTACAGCACGGGTTAGATACAGAGTAAAGCTCCCTCTACACTGTCCCATCAAACACTCCCAGGGCAGGTACAGCACGGGTTAGATACAGAGTAAAGCTCCCTCTACACTGTCCCATCAAACACTCCCAGGGCAGGTACAGCACGGGTTAGATACAGAGTAAAGCTCCCTCTACACTGTCCCATCAAACACTCCAGGGCAGGTACAGCACGGGTTAGATACAGAGTAAAGCTCCCTCTACACTGTCCCATCAAACACTCCCAGGGCAGGTACAGCACGGGTTAGATACAGAGTAAAGCTCCCTCTACACTGTCCCATCAAACACTCCCAGGGCAGGTACAGCACGGGTTAGATACAGAGTAAAGCTCCCTCTACACTGTCCCATCAAACACTCCCAGGGCAGGTACAGCACGGGTTAGATACAGAGTAAAGCTCCCTCTACACTGTCCCATCAAACACTCCCAGGGCAGGTACAGCACGGGTTAGATACAGAGTAAAGCTCCCTCTACACTGTCCCATCAAACACTCCCAGGGCAGGTACAGCACGGGTTAGATACAGAGTAAAGCTCCCTCTACACTGTCCCATCAAACACTCCCAGGGCAGGTACAGCACGGGTTAGATACAGAGTAAAGCTCCCTCTACACTGTCCCATCAAACACTCCCAGGGCAGGTACAGCACGGGTTAGATACAGAGTAAAGCTCCCTCTACACTGTCCCATCAAACACTCCCAGGGCAGGTACAGCACGGGTTAGATACAGAGTAAAGCTCCCTCTACACTGTCCCATCAAACACTCCCAGGGCAGGTACAGCACGGGTTAGATACAGAGTAAAGCTCCCTCTACACTGTCCCATCAAACACTCCCAGGGCAGGTACAGCACGGGTTAGATACAGAGTAAAGCTCCCTCTACACTGTCCCATCAAACACTCCCAGGGCAGGTACAGCACGGGTTAGATACAGAGTAAAGCTCCCTCTACACTGTCCCATCAAACACTCCCAGGGCAGGTACAGCACGGGTTAGATACAGAGTAAAGCTCCCTCTACACTGTCCCATCAAACACTCCCAGGGCAGGTACAGCACGGGTTAGATACAGAGTAAAGCTCCCTCTACACTGTCCCATCAAACACTCCCAGGGCAGGTACAGCACGGGTTAGATACAGAGTAAAGCTCCCTCTACACTGTCCCATCAAACACTCCCAGGGCAGGTACAGCACGGGTTAGATACAGAGTAAAGCTCCCTCTACACTGTCCCATCAAACACTCCCAGGGCAGGTACAGCACGGGTTAGATACAGAGTAAAGCTCCCTCTACACTGTCCCATCAAACACTCCCAGGGCAGGTACAGCACGGGTTAGATACAGAGTAAAGCTCCCTCTACACTGTCCCATCAAACACTCCCAGGGCAGGTACAGCACGGGTTAGATACAGAGTAAAGCTCCCTCTACACTGTCCCATCAAACACTCCCAGGGCAGGTACAGCACGGGTTAGATACAGAGTAAAGCTCCCTCTACACTGTCCCATCAAACACTCCCAGGGCAGGTACAGCACGGGTTAGATACAGAGTAAAGCTCCCTCTACACTGTCCCATCAAACACTCCCAGGGCAGGTACAGCACGGGTTAGATACAGAGTAAAGCTCCCTCTACACTGTCCCATCAAACACTCCCAGGGCAGGTACAGCACGGGTTAGATACAGAGTAAAGCTCCCTCTACACTGTCCCATCAAACACTCCCAGGGCAGGTACAGCACGGGTTAGATACAGAGTAAAGCTCCCTCTACACTGTCCCATCAAACACTCCCAGGGCAGGTACAGCACGGGTTAGATACAGAGTAAAGCTCCCTCTACACTGTCCCATCAAACACTCCCAGGGCAGGTACAGCACGGTTAGATACAGAGTAAAGCTCCCTCTACACTGTCCCATCAAACACTCCCAGGGCAGGTACAGCACGGGTTAGATACAGAGTAAAGCTCCCTCTACACTGTCCCATCAAACACTCCCAGGGCAGGTACAGCACGGGTTAGATACAGAGTAAAGCTCCCTCTACACTGTCCCATCAAACACTCCCAGGGCAGGTACAGCACGGGTTAGATACAGAGTAAAGCTCCCTCTACACTGTCCCATCAAACACTCCCAGGGCAGGTACAGCACGGGTTAGATACAGAGTAAAGCTCCCTCTACACTGTCCCATCAAACACTCCCAGGGCAGGTACAGCACGGGTTAGATACAGAGTAAAGCTCCCTCTACACTGTCCCATCAAACACTCCCAGGGCAGGTACAGCACGGGTTAGATACAGAGTAAAGCTCCCTCTACACTGTCCCATCAAACACTCCCAGGGCAGGTACAGCACGGGTTAGATACAGAGTAAAGCTCCCTCTACACTGTCCCATCAAACACTCCAGGGCAGGTACAGCACGGGTTAGATACAGAGTAAAGCTCCCTCTACACTGTCCCATCAAACACTCCCAGGGCAGGTACAGCACGGGTTAGATACAGAGTAAAGCTCCCTCTACACTGTCCCATCAAACACTCCCAGGGCAGGTACAGCACGGGTTAGATACAGAGTAAAGCTCCCTCTACACTGTCCCATCAAACACTCCCAGGGCAGGTACAGCACGGGTTAGATACAGAGTAAAGCTCCCTCTACACTGTCCCATCAAACACTCCCAGGGCAGGTACAGCACGGGTTAGATACAGAGTAAAGCTCCCTCTACACTGTCCCATCAAACACTCCCAGGGCAGGTACAGCACGGGTTAGATACAGAGTAAAGCTCCCTCTACACTGTCCCATCAAACACTCCCAGGGCAGGTACAGCACGGGTTAGATACAGAGTAAAGCTCCCTCTACACTGTCCCATCAAACACCCAGGGCAGGTACAGCACGGGTTAGATACAGAGTAAAGCTCCCTCTACACTGTCCCATCAAACACTCCCAGGGCAGGTACAGCACGGGTTAGATACAGAGTAAAGCTCCCTCTACACTGTCCCATCAAACACTCCAGGGCAGGTACAGCACGGGTTAGATACAGAGTAAAGCTCCCTCTACACTGTCCATCAAACACTCCCAGGGCAGGTACAGCACGGGTTAGATACAGAGTAAAGCTCCCTCTACACTGTCCCATCAAACACTCCCAGGGCAGGTACAGCACGGGTTAGATACAGAGTAAAGCTCCCTCTACACTGTCCCATCAAACACTCCAGGGCAGGTACAGCACGGGTTAGATACAGAGTAAAGCTCCTCTACACTGTCCCATCAAACACTCCCAGGGCAGGTACAGCACGGGTTAGATACAGAGTAAAGCTCCCTCTACACTGTCCATCAAACACTCCCAGGGCAGGTACAGCACGGGTTAGATACAGAGTAAAGCTCCTCTACACTGTCCCATCAAACACTCCCAGGGCAGGTACAGCACGGGTTAGATACAGAGTAAAGCTCCCTCTACACTGTCCCATCAAACACTCCCAGGGCAGGTACAGCACGGGTTAGATACAGAGTAAAGCTCCCTCTACACTGTCCCATCAAACACTCCCAGGGCAGGTACAGCACGGGTTAGATACAGAGTAAAGCTCCTCTACACTGTCCCATCAAACACTCCAGGGCAGGTACAGCACGGTTAGATACAGAGTAAAGCTCCCTCTACACTGTCCCATCAAACACTCCAGGGCAGGTACAGCATGGGGTTAGATACAGAGTAAAGCTCCCTCTACACTGTCCCATCAAACACTCCCAGGGCAGGTACAGCACGGGTTAGATACAGAGTAAAGCTCCTCTACACTGTCCCATCAAACACTCCCAGGGCAGGTACAGCACGGGTTAGATACAGAGTAAAGCTCCCTCTACACTGTCCATCAAACACTCCCAGGGCAGGTACAGCACGGGTTAGATACAGAGTAAAGCTCCCTCTACACTGTCCATCAAACACTCCAGGCAGGTACAGCACGGGTTAGATACAGAGTAAAGCTCTTACACTGTCCCATCAAAACACTCCCAGGGCAGGTACAGCACGGGTTAGATACAGAGTAAAGCTCCTCTACACTGTCCCATCAAACACTCCCAGGGCAGGTACAGCACGGGTTAGATACAGAGTAAAGCTCCTCTACACTGTCCCATCAAACATCCCAGGGCAGGTACAGCACGGGTTAGATACAGAGTAAAGCTCCCTCTACACTGTCCCATCAAACACTCCAGGGCAGGTACAGCAGGGTTAGATACAGAGTAAAGCTCCCTCTACACTGTCCATCAAACACTCCCAGGCAGGTACAGCATGGGGTTAGATACAGAGTAAAGCTCCCTTACACTGTCCCATCAAACACTCCAGGGCAGGTACAGCACGGGTTAGATACAGAGTAAAGCTCCCTCTACACTGTCCCATCAACACTCCCAGGGCAGGTACAGCAGGGTTAGATACAGAGTAAAGCTCCCCTCTACACTGTCCCATCAAACACTCCAGGGCAGGTACAGCACACGGGTTAGATACAGAGTAAAGCTCCCTCTACACTGTCCATCAAACACTCCAGGGCAGGACAGCACGGGTTAGATACAGGAGTAAAGCTCCCTCTACACTGTCCATCAAACACTCCAGGGCAGGTACAGCATGGGTTAGATACAGAGTAAAGCTCCCTCTACATGTCCCATCAAACACTCCAGGGCAGGTACAGCACGGGTTAGATACAGAGTTAAAGCTCCCTCTACACTGTTCCATCAAACCTCCCAGGCAGGTACAGCACGGGTTAGATACAGAGTAAAGCTCCCTCTACACTGTCCCATCAAACACTCCCAGGGCAGGTACAGCACGGGTTAGATACAGAGTATAAAGCTCCTCAACACTGTCCCATCAAACACCCAGGGCAGGTACAGCACGGGTTAGATACAGAGTAAAGCTACCTCTACACTGTCCATCAAACACTCCAGGGCAGGTACAGCACGGGTTAGATACAGAGTAAAGCTCCCTCTACACTGTCCATACACACTCCCAGGGCAGGTACAGCACGGGTTAGATACAGAGTAAAGCCCCCTCTACACTGTCCCATCAAAACACTCCCAGGCAGGTACAGCTGGGTTAGATACAGAGTAAAGCACCCTCTACACTGTCCCATCAAACACTCCCAGGGCAGGTACAGCACGGGTTAGATACAGAGTAAAGCTCCCTCTACACTGTCCATCAACACTCCCAGGGCAGGTACAGCATGGGTTAGATACAGAGTAAAGCTCCCTCTACACTGTCCATCAAACACTCCAGGGCAGGTACAGCACGGGTTAGATACAGAGTAAAGCTCCTCTACACTGTCCCATCAAACACTCCAGGGCAGGTACAGCATGGGGTTAGATACAGAGTAAAGCTTCTCTACACTGTCCCATCAAACACTCCCAGGGCAGGTACAGCTGGGTTAGATACAGAGTAAAGCTCCTCTACACTGTCCCATCAAACACTCCCAGGGCAGGTACAGCACGGGTTAGATACAGAGTAAAGCTCCCTCTACACTGTCCCCATCAAACACTCCAGGGCAGGTACAGCACGGGTTAGATACAGAGTGTAAAGCTCCCTCGAACTGTCCCGTCAAACACTCCCAGGGCAGGTACAGCAGCACGGTTAGATACAGAGTAAAGCTCCCTCTACACTGTCCCATCAAACACTCCAGGGCAGGTACAGCACGGGTTAGATACAGAGTAAAGCTCCCTCGACACTGTCCCATCAAACACTTCCAGGCAGAGGTACAGCACGGGGTTAGATACAGAGTAAAGCTCCCTCTACACTGTCCATCAAACACTCCCAGGGCAGGTACAGCACGGGTTAGATACAGAGTAAAGCTCCCTCTACACTGTCCATCAAACATTCCAGGGCAGGTACAGCACGGGTTAGATACAGAGTAAAGCTCCTCTACACTGTCCATCAAACACTCCAGGGCAGGTACAGCATGGTTAGATACAGAGTAAAGCTCCCTCTACACTGTCATCAAACACTCCCAGGGCAGGTACAGCACGGGTTAGATACAGAGTAAAGCTCCCTCTACACTGTCCATCAAACACTCCCAGGGCAGGTACAGCACGGGTTAGATACAGAGTAAAGCTTCTACACTGTCCCATCAAACACTCCCAGGGCAGGTACAGCACGGTTAGATACAGAGTAAAGCTCCTCTACACTGTCCATCAAACACTCCCAGGGCAGGTACAGCACGGGTTAGGATACAGAGTAAAGCTCCCTCTACACTGTCCCATCAAACACTCCCAGAGCAGGTACAGCACGGGTTAGATACAGAGTAAATGCTCCCTCTCACACTGTCCATCAAACACTCCAGGGCAGGTACAGCACGGGTTAGATACAGAGTAAAGCCCCTCTACACTGTCCCCATCAAACATCCCAGGGCAGGTAACAGCACGGGTTCGATACAGAGTAAAGCTCCCTCTACAACTGTCCATCAAACACTCCAGGGCAGGTACAGCACGGGTTAGATACAGAGTAAAGCTCCCTCTACACTGTCCCCATCAAACACTCCCGGGCAGGTACAGCACGGGTTAGATACAGAGTAAAGCTCCCTATACACTGTCCATCAAACATCCCAGGGCAGGTACAGCACGGGTTAGATACAGAGTAAAGCTCCCCTCTACACTGTCCCATCAAACACTCCCAGGGCAGGTACAGCACGGGGTTAGATAAGAGTAAAGCTTCCTCTACACTGTCCCATCAAACACTCCCAGGGCAGCTACAGCATGGGTTTAGATACAGAGTAAAGCTCCCTCCACACTGTCCCATCAAACACGCCAGGGTAGGTTACAGCACGGGTTAGATGCAGAGTAAAGCTCCTAAACACTGTCCCATCGCCACTCCCAGGGCAAGTACAGCACGGGTTAGATGACA
>JASTWF010000072.1:1538341-1642695 GCA_030390025.1 Squalus acanthias
CCGACAGTGCGGCGCTCCCTCAGTACCGCCCCTCCGACAGTGCGGCGCTCCCTCAGTACCGCCCCTCCGACAGTGCGGCGCTCCCTCAGTACCGCCCCTCCGACAGTGCGGCGCTCCCTCAGTACCGCCCCTCCGACAGTGCGGTGCTCCCTCAGTACTGCCCCTCCGACAGTGCGGCGCTCCCTCAGTACTGCCCCTCCGACAGTGCGGCGCTCCCTCAGTACTGCCCCTCCGACAGTGCGGCGCTCCCTCAGTACCGCCCCTCCGACAGTGCGGCGCTCCCTCAGTACTGCTCCCTCAGTACTGGCACTGGGAGTGTCAGCCTGGATATTTTGTGCTCGAGTCTCTGGAGTGGGACTCGAACCACAACCTTCTGACCCAGAGGCGAGGGTGCTGCCCACTGAGCCACGGGGGAGTAAGGGAGTTAGAAACGGGCCTTTGCTCTTTGGGATGTGGGTTCAAACGCATGCAGTTGGGATAAAAGTGTCCTCTTTCCACTGTGTCCTTTGTGAAATAGTTTGTGTGGAACCAACCCGTCTCCCAGAGGGCATGGGCCCCAACTCCTGAATTGGTCACCTCACTCAGAGAAGCTGGTGTTGGGGAATTGGGAGCGGCAACTGTTGGAGTAGACGGCCGCTCTCCTGGGTGAGGCTTAAAGCACTTGGTTGGACCAGGTGAAGCGTTCCTCTCCACCTAACCTACTCTTAACCTGATGTTGACAGCTGGTGCCTGAATTGGAAAGTAACCCCTGACATGAATCTTGTCATTCATGTATGTAGTAATACTGGGCGGCCTGCTGGTGGCGCTGTCCAGGGAGAGTATAGATACTCGGGCATGGGCCCAGCTTGCTTCGGACATTCCTCAACAGGAACAAGTGAAGGACACAACTAGACCTCCATGTTGTAAAACAGTTGATTAAAGCTTTGTTTAACGCTTGGACCAAGTGCCTAGTAGTTTTCTTACATCGACCCCATTCTGCAACTCCCAAGGGCCTTGATATTTCCAGAGGGAAAAATATGTCAAACCAGCTGTTCGCCACTCTACTTATGAATGTCAAAGCTCGGAGATACTCCTGTCACACTTCAGATACCACAATTCAGACATCATTCCTGGGATGAGAGGGCTGTCCTCTGAGGAGAGATGGAGTAGATTGGGCCTGTTCTCTCTGGAGTTTAGAAGAATGGGAGGTGATCTCATTGAAACGCGTAAGATTCTGAGAGCGCCTGCCATTTGAATTCGCCGCTCCCACTCCCACTCTGACCTCTCTGTCCTCGGCCTCCTACACTGTCTCAACGAAGCTCAACATAAGCTCGAGGAACAGCACCTCATCTTTCGATTAGGCACTTTACAGCCTTCTGGACTCAACATCAAGTTCAACAATTTCAGATCGTAACCACTGCTCCCATTTTTTCGGACAGCGGGTGCCGTTAATGATTCTGCCATTCCCATTTACACCTCTTCTAGACTCCTCTTTTGTTTCTTAACTTGTCCCATTACCATCTCCTTTCGCATTTTGTCTTTTAGGGGGAGAAATTCAGTATCGCCCCATTTGGGGCGCAATTATCGGCTGGGTACAAAGTTTAGCGTCTGGCGCTAATTATCGCCTCCGACTGCAAACTTGACTTTTATCGCCCCTGGAGGTGATTGCAGCGCTAAATCAGGCGCTTTACACCTGTCTTAAGGCGCAAAGGCCGAGGAGCGAGGCGCTACCTCAGAGCGCTGGCGAAGCTCATGTGATGTCAGTCAGCAATGGAACACACACACACTGGCGCCGGCCAGTTCTTAAAGGGGAGGGTTGATCTTGCTCTCCAGCCACACCCTGCTCATTGCAGCCTTGAATCTCGGCCTGGAGAGATCTGTACATCAAATCTGCTGGAAATAACAATGGAGAGGCCCGGGGAAAGAGCTCAGAGTGCAGCCCCCACAGTCTCTTCTAAATTGATACAAGGAAGGGCGAATCAAAATGAACCTGCAAAGTGCTGCTCAGTACCCAAAACTCCTTCACACAGCGTTGAATCTCTCCAGAAGTCTCTCTCTCTCTTTCTCTCTCAGAATGCATGGTTCAAAAATGTCACCAACAAAAAAAGGCAGGAAGCGTTCGACTTTAAATAGCGCTCCCCCAGTCCCTTCCTGACTGCAAAACACTCCCCTCAACCTGTCGTTGCTAGCGGCAGGCGGTAAGGCAGGGGGCGCCACTCAATATCCGCTCCGGGGCGCTACCGGGGCGTTGCGCACTCGACTGACGTCACGATCTGCCGGCGCAGGAGATCGTGGCGGTAGTGTTTAGCGCCGCCGCAAAATGTCGAGTTAATTTCACGAGCAGCGCAAATATCGCCGCGTCCAGGCGCGAGTTGCTTTGCGCCCCATTAGCGCCCTCTTAAGGCGCTAACGGGAGGCGCAACCAACTGAATTTTCCCCCTTAATCTCTCCTGCCTTCCATCCTATCACAGACCTTCCCTTTTGTTCTTTCCTCCCCTCCCCCCTTTCCCTGCCCCTACACTTGCTTAAAAACCTGTTCCATCTCCAACTTTTGCCAGTTCTGACGAAGGGTCATCGACCTGAAACGTTAACTCTGTTTCTCTCTCCACGGATGCTGCCTGACCTGCTGAGTGTTTCCAGCATTTTCTGCTTGTATTTCATAGGTTTTAATGCTGGCTTCACTTGACCTAGATTCCATCCCCCGTTGTGTTAATAATATTTTTTAAAAATGTATTGAATTCACTGTCGATTGGATCCTCTCCAAACAACTGGCTTAATTGGCAGCTTTGAGACCGCGTGGGATAAAAACTGTTTGCACGCAAGTAAACACACTGCCCAAAACCTGGACTGGTCGAAGTTGTGAAGGGATAATTACTAGTCAGAGCCCCTTCAGGGCTACCCCAGATCAGGCGTATTCCCCAGACGTTCACTTTCAACTAAAGTTTGAGGTAGCCGAATCCTAAAGACACTTAATTGGGTCTAAAGGTCCGGTCTATCTCTCCTTAAAGGAAAGGAACAACCCGAGAATGTTACCGTCCTCCAGATAGCACTTTTAATAAGTTTAGCTCGACTGCAACGTTCCGGATATTATGAGGGTCCGGAAAACTCCCCCAGAATTCTGCAACTCCTCACCAAAGCGTGTACAGAGATTGAGTTTGCGAGTTTTTGATATAGAAGTCTTATGTGAGGCAATTCTAAAAATATATCGATTTATTAAAGAACCGACATGCAATTTACAGTTGGTGAATCAGTCAATCGCAACATTAACAGTTCCAAAAAGAGAAAACTTACGATCTTATTATCAGAGAATCTTACTTTTAAATCTTAACTTCACTACAGTATTACAGTTCTTAAAGTGTTCTACAGGATATCCACCAATATCAAATACCTTTGATCCCCGAGGTACAAAGAGTTGGAGACTACAGAGCCATCTCTGAAGCCGAGAATCGCTTTGCCCGATTAAAGCGAGTCTGTTATCCCATTTGAGAGTTCAATATTTATACCCTTTTCCAGTGGTATTTCCTTTAAGGTTTTCTGCTGATGCAAGCTAATTATCTCTAGTCATCTTTCTGCCGACCTCTGCAATTCTTACTGCCACATCAACTGGTAGCATTACAGAATCATGTCTCATCTCTAGGTGTTCCAAGTTTACCATATAAAAACGGTGTGACGGCAGGTGTTCCTTACTTTATGTCATCTTTACGAGGGCAGGTGTTTCTTATCTTATGTGCTTCTTTACAAAGTATAAATTAGAACACCTTATCCAGGGTGAACCATTGTTTCGTTCCCAAAAGTTCAGCCTGTCGGAGCCCTTCACCTACTGTTTCAATAAGGTTATTGATTCAGTGTCAACAACTATCTTATCTCAATAGCCAGAATGCTTTCATAGCTATTTCATAGTTAGGTTTCTAAATTTCCAAACCCAGTTTGCCATGTTTTAATAAGGCCAGAATTCTTTCATAAGATAGTGTATTTTTCTGAATATTGTTTATTCCTTCACAGTTCAGTCAGAAACACAATTACAATTTTCTCTGCCCGGCAAACATTGGGCAGAGAATTTCCTACCTTGTGAGGGCAAAGACTAAGAGATTGTCATTCTTCAGATATTTGATGGCAATTCCCTTTGCAGAAAGGATTTGCAAGTGAACTATGTTTAAGCGAGAGTCTAACCACCTCCCTTGACATTCAACGGCATTACCATCGTCGAATCCCCCACTATCAGCATCCTGGGGGTCACCATTGACCAGAAACTTAACTGGACCAGCCACAATAATACTGTGGCTCAAGAGCAGGTCAGAGGCTGGGTATTCTGGGGAGAGTGTCTCACCTCCTGACTCCCCAAAGCCTTTCCACCATCTACAAGGCACAAGTCAGGAGTGTGATGGAATACTCTCCACTTGCCTGGATGAGTGCAGCTCCAACAACACTCAAAAAGCTCGACACCATCCAGGACAAAGCAGCCCGCTTGATTGGCACCTCATCCACCACCTTAAACATTCACTCCCTCCACCACCGGCACACCGTGGCTGCAGTGTGTACCATCTACAAGATGCACTGCAGCAACTCGCCGAGGCTTCTTTGGCAGCACCTCCCAAACCCGCGACCTCTTCCACCTAGAAGGACGAGGGCAGCTGGGTCAAAATCCTGGAACTCCCTCCCTAACAGCACTGTGGGAGCACCTTCACCACACGGACTGCAGCAGTTCAAGAAGGCAGCTCACCACCACCTTCTCAAGGGGCAATTAGGGATGGGCAATAAATGCTGGGCCTTGCCAGCAACGCCCACATCCCACAAACGAATTTAAAAAAAACTTCAAACAGTACTTCATTGGCTGTAAAGCGCTTTGGGACGTCCGTTGGTCATGAAAGGCGCTATAGAAATGCGAGTCTTTCTCTCCTCCTTTAAGACGCTACTTAAAACCTCCCTCTTTGACCCAGCTTTTGGTCGCCTGTCCCAATATCTCCTTATGTGGCTCGGTGTCAAATTTGGTTTGATAATCGCTCCTGTGAAGAGCCCTGGGACTTTTGACTACGTTAAAGGCGCTATATAAACGCAGCCTGTTGCTGAGTGTGGCTGGAAACCCCACGGCCTTCTGAACCAGAGTGCCACCCACTGATGCGAACTGAAATGAAAGCGGAAGCCAGCTTGCTTTGCAGGAATAGAAGATGAGGTAATCAGGACGTCGTGATTAGGTGACACCCAAATTGGTTTTTAAAAGGCTGAAAATTGCAAGAGGAAAGGAAAGACTGACAAGAAATCAGACGGATCTTGTTAAGAATTATCCGGCTCTATCTTTGCAGCTCTGTGTAAGCACCTTCTCCCTCTGTGCCTGCACACTCAGAGAGGAATCCGATTTGCTGTTCATCAAGTGTGTGATTAACTTGACTGTAGTTGCAAAGAAAATAATAATCTTAATGAGCTAGAAAAGTCAAGTTCCATCACTGATTGCAGTTGTTGAAAAGCGGGGATGGTGCTTAACATTTATGTTTATCTAGCGACGGAGAAATTCTTGATTTTCATGAGATTGGAGGATGGGCGCTGTAATTATATTCTTGCTTGAAAATATTTTGCTGTGCTTCCTTCAGAATGTCTATCGCTTTATCTCTCTCTCCCTCCCTTTTAGTTATCGCCCCATTTATCTATCTCTATCGCAATCTCGCCTTTCCTTTCCTTTGTTACCTCTAGACTGACTATTCCGACATTATCCTGGCTGGCCTCCCTCATCAGCGAACATCCCCAACTTCTGACCTTATGTTGGGGGGAAGGTCATTGATGAAGCAGCTGAAGATGGTTGGGCCGAGGGCACTGCCCTGAGGAACTCCTGCAAACGATGCCCTGGGGCTGTGATGATTGACCTCCAACCACCACAAGCATCTTCTACAGTGCAATTCCTGATCTCGGGACGTCCCTCAGTACTGGAACTGGGAGCGTCAGCCTGAATTTTTGCGCTCAGCTCTCTGGAGTGACTCATAGACGAGACTGCTACCCACTGAGCCACGGCTGACACAGAGGGTGGGATGACCGAGGGAGGTAAGGGGGGCTCCACATGCCTGGCACACGTGATGGCCCAGAAAGTGTCCTGTGGGCTTAATCTTCAGCTTAAAGCAGCCCAGCCTGAGGTTGGGTTTGCGAGAAGGGACCCTGCTTAAAATGTGCTCTCTAAACCTCTCTCTGGACAATTTCAGATCACAACCACTGCTCCCATTTCTTTGGACAGAAAGTACTGGTAATGATTCTGCCATCGCCATTTGCACCTCCTCTAGACCCATCTTTTGTTTCTTTACTTGTCCCATTACCATCTCCACACCCATCGAATCACAGAGGTTTACAGCACAGAAAGAGGCCACTCGGCCCATCGTGTCTGTGCCGGCCGACAAAGAGCTCTCCAGCCTCATCCCACTTTCCAGCTCTTGGTCCGTAGCCCTGCAGGTTACAAGTGCGCATCCAAGTACTTTTTAAATGTGATGAGGGTTTCTGCCTCTACCACCCTTTCAGGCAGTGAGTTCCAGACCCCCACCACCCTCTGGGTGAAGAAAGTTCTCCTCAACTCCCCTCTAATCCTTCCACCAATTACTTTAAATCTCTGCCCCCTGGTTATTGATCTCTCTGCTAAGGGAAATAGGTCCTTCCTATCCACTCTATCTAGGCCCCCTCATAATTTTATACACCTCAATCAAATCTGTCCTCAGCCTCCTCTGTTCCAAAGAAAACAACCCCAGTCTATCCAATCTTTCCTCATAGCTAAAACATCTCAGTTGTGCCAGCCTCCACGGTATTTTGCCATTGTCCCCTGGGGTGGTTGTTGTCCTTGGGGCCTTCTCGACTGATCAAGGACACGATCGGAAGAAGCTGGAAATATAAATCGAAGGTACAACGCGCGCGAGATCCCTCCGTCAAAACCAGCCGCTGCTTATTGTTAAAACGCCAAAAGAAATTCCTGTTGGACAACTCAGACCGGCTACGCTCAAAGATTGGCGGGGTGGGGGGGGCAGGAGGGGGGGGGCGCGGTGGGGGACGTGCAGCCGAGTGCGTGAGATCAGCAGCGCCTGTGAGATCAGCAGGGTTTAGACATTAGCAACTGTGAGGCGTCAAGGCTGCAATGTGTTTTTACGAGAGAGCCAACCCTTCGAGAGCAAACCTTCTTCCCCGCCCCCCCCACTCCTCCCCGCTTTAACCATTTGGCCAGCCAATGGCAAGTCATGCAGGGCCTCCGGGAAGGGGCCTTTTGTGAGATGGTTCGGGGCGCAGTTATCTCCGAGCGCAGCTTTTGTCTGCTAATTACTGATAATTATTTTGTAATTCCCCGTCGCTGCCGAGTGAACTGCACCTGCTTCCCTGAGCACAGTGCCGCACGCAGGTGTGAAATGGTTCCGCTCAGCTCGAGTTAATGAGGGCCGTGCGATGGGAAAGGCCGGGATTTTAACCCCTTCCGGGCTGGAAGTCGACACCAGCAGCCCCGGATCACTTTCCGAACAGCTTGCGACTTGTTCCCTCGCTTCGTTCACACAACCCGTCCCCCCCCCACCACCCCTCCCCCCCCCCCGCCTGCCACCCCCAGTGACTGTGCTGACTTTGGAAAGAAAATAAAGACTCGCTTTTCTCCAGCGCCTTTCACCACCTCAGGACGGCCCAAAGCGCTTCACAGCCAATGAAGTACTTTTTGAAGTGTGGTCACTGTTGTAATGTAGGAAACGCGGCAGCCAATTTGCGCACAGCAAGATCCCACAAACAGCAATGTGATCATGACCAGATCATCTGTTTTTAGTGATGTTGGTTGAGGGATAAATATTGGCCCCAGGACACCGGGGAGAACTCCCCCTGCTCTTCTTCCAATAGTGGCCGTGGGATCTTTTACATCCACCGGAGAGGGAAGACAGGGCCTCGGTTTAACATCTCATCCGAAAGTGCGGCGCTCCCTCAGTACTGCCCCTTCGACAGTGTGGCGCTCCCTCAGTACAGCCCCTCCGACAGTGTGGCGCTCCCTCAGTACTGCCCCTCCGACAGTGCAGCGCTCCCTCAGTACCGCCCCTCCGACAGTGCGGCGCTCCCTCAGTATTGCCCCTCCGACAGTGCAGCGCTCCCTCAGTACCGCCCCTCCGACAGTGCGGCGCTCCCTCAGTACTGACCCTCCGACAGTGCGGTGCTCCCTCAATACTGCCCCTCCGACAGTGCGGCGCTCCCTCAGTACTGCCGCTCCGACAATGCGGGCTCCCTCAGTACTGCCCCTCTGACAATGTGGGCTCCCTCAGTACTGCTCCTCCGACAGTGCGGCACTCCCTCAGTACTGCCCCTCCGACAGTGTGGCGCTCCCTCAGTACTGCCCCTCCAACAGTGCGGCGCTCCCTCAGTACCGCCCCTCCGACAGTGCAGCGCTCCCTCAGTACCGCCCCTCCGACAGTGCGGCGCTCCCTCAGTACTGACCCTCCGACAGTGCGGTGCTCCCTCAGTACTGCCCCTCCGACAGTGCGGCGCTCCCTCAGTACTGCCGCTCCGACAATGCGGGCTCCCTCAGTACTGCCCCTCTGACAATGCGGGCTCCCTCAGTACTGCCCCTCCGACAGTGCGGTGCTCCCTCAGTACTGCCCCTCCGACAGTGCGGCGCTCCCTCAGTACTGCCCCTCCGACAGTGCGGCGCTCCCTCAGTACTGCCCCTCCGACAGTGCGGCGCTCCCTCAGTACTGTCCCTCCGACAGTGCGGCGCTCCCTCAGCACTGCCCCTCCGACAGTGCAGCGCTCCCTCAGTACTGCCCCTCCGACAGTGCGGCGCTCCCTCAGTACTGCCCCTCCGACAGTGCAGCGCTCCCTCAGTACTGCCCCTCCGACAGTGCGGCACTCCCTCAGTACTGCACTGGGAGTGTCGGCCTCGATCAGCGGCTACACCAAGCCTAGTGGGCATCCAGGGGGTCCCAGGCATCCTCCAGGTCATGAGCTTGCGGCAGTTATAAATTGCTCAGCCGAACAGTGAACACAAACACATTCTGCAATGAGAGCTTTTCTTGTTTGCCTTTGAGCAGCTGACGCTGTTTTTGGAAGGTTAGGGCCGGGAGTCCTCAGGAGGGTGTCGATATTTCCCCAGGAGTCTCCACACACAGAAAATGGTTAAAAAATCACAGCCCTCAGCTATAGGCAAACCGTGCCTCGGCTGTTGATGCCGAAGCACAGATCTACGGGCAGCTCCTGGATTAACATTCAAGGAACATCTCTTCCCTTGGCAGCCTGCTTCAACTGGGCCCTGCTTTACACTGCTGAAAGTCCAGAAACAATTTCCACATCCAGGGCCTTGCAGTGTCTAGACTGGTCACAGGGACAGACGGCCGCAGATTGAGAGGGCAGACAGACAGGGCAGACAGACAGAGAGCACACAGACAGGGCACACAGACAGGGCACACAGACAAAGGATCAGACAGAGGGCACACAGACAGGGCACACAGACAGGGCACACAGACAGAGGATCAGACAGAGGGCACACAGACAGGGCACACAGACAGGGCACACAGACAGACAGAGGATAAGACAGAGGGCACACAGACAGAAGGCACGCAGACAGACAGAGGGCAGACAGACAGGGCAGACAGACAGGGCACACAGACAGAGGGCAGACAGACAGGGCACACAGACAGAGGGCACACAGACAGGGCACACAGACAGAGGGCACACAGACAGAGGGCACACAGACAGAGGGCACACAGACAGGGCACACAGACAGAGGGCAGACAGACAGACAGGGCACACAGACAGAGGGCACACAGACAGGGCACACAGACAGGGCACACAGACAGAGGGCAGACAGACAGGGCACACAGACAGAGGGCAGACAGACAGACAGGGCACACAGACAGAGGGCAGACAGACAGAGGGCAGACAGACAGAGCACACAGACAGAGGGCAGACAGACAGGGAACACAGACAGAGGGCACACAGACAGAGGGCACACAGACAGGGCACACAGACAGAGGGCAGACAGACAGAGGGCACACAGACAGAGGGCACACAGACAGGGCACACAGACAGAGGGCAGACAGACAGACAGGGCACACAGACAGAGGGCACACAGACAGGGCACACAGACAGGGCACACAGACAGAGGGCAGACAGACAGGGCACACAGACAGAGGGCAGACAGACAGACAGGGCACACAGACAGAGGGCAGACAGACAGAGGGCAGACAGACAGAGCACACAGACAGAGGGCAGACAGACAGGGAACACAGACAGAGGGCACACAGACAGATGGCACAGACAGGGCACACAGACAGAGGGCAGACAGACAGAGCACACAGACAGAGGGCACACAGACAGAGGGTAGACAGACAGGGCACACAGACAGGGCACACAGACAGAGCAGACAGACAGAGCACACAGACAGAGGGCAGACAGACAGGGCACACAGACAGGGCACACAGACAGAGCAGACAGACTGGGCAGACAGACAGAGGGCAGACAGACAGAGGGCAGACAGACAGAGGGCACACAGATAGGACACAGACAGAGGATCAGACAGAGGGAACACAGACAGGGCAGACAGACTGGGCAGACAGACAGAGGGCACACAGACAGGGCACACAGACAGAGCACACAGACAGAGGGCAGACAGACAGGGTCAGAGGGCACACATCGGGTCAGAGGGCGCACACAGGGCCAGAGGGCGCACAGCTCCCCCTTGCGTGTCTCATCCTGGGAGAGGGGAAGGGATGGATCCAGACCGGAGAAACGTGAATAAATTGAGCTCCACAAGGGCTGGGTGTCTTTAAGGAGATGTTTCTTGGGGCAGGAGAAAGCGCGGAAGGAGAAAAGTCACGCAGCCCACCCCTGTCAACGCGCGAGGTGCGATAACCATTGTATGGAACTCGCCCGCAGAGGCCACTGGATGGTGATCGGAGAACAAGGGACCCGATTTGATTTTTCCGGCTCCTTTGCTCACGATTGCCGAGGTCAAACTTTAGCGCCCCAAAGCCACCTTGACTGCTGTCGGCCGACTCGGGAGAGCAGAGAGGGCACCCGAGACCCAGACAGGGCTTCGCACCTCAACACACCACGCTTTCTTTGCTGACCTCTTAACCCCATCCGTCTGCGCCTAATTCAACCAATGGTGTCCAAGCACTGCAGGTAAGTAGAAAACAGCATCTTCTTTGATAGCCCCATGTGTTGGTTGCCAGGCAGAAGAAGACATCTGAATGAAGAGCGGGCTGGTGAAGTCAAAGAGGAGACACAACTTGCATTTATATAGCGCCTTTAATGCAGTAAAACCTCCCAGGGCGCTTCACAGGAGCGTTATCGAACAAAATTCAATGCCGACCCACATGAGGAGATATGAGGACAATTGACCAAAAGCTTGGTCAAAGAGGTAGGTTTTAAGGAGCGTCTTAAAGGAGGAGAGAGAGGCGGGAGAGGTTTAGGGAGGGAATTCCAGAGCTTGGGGCCCCAGGCAGCTGAAGGCACGGCCGCCAATGGTGGAGCGATTAAAATGGGGGGTGACTTAATAAAAATACTAGGCACTTGGTCTAAGCGTTAAACAAAGCTTTAATCAACTGTTTTTCAACATGGAGATCTAGTTGTGTCCTTCATTAGTTCCTGTTAAAGAATGTCCTGAGCAAGCTGGGCCCATGCCCGAGTATTTATACTCTCCCCGGACAGCGCCACCAGCAGGCCGCCCAGTATTACTTCATAAGTCATTTCCACATGAATGACAAGATTCACGTCAGGGGGGGATGCGCAAGAGGCCAGAATTGGAGGAGCGCAGAGGTCTCGGAGGGCTGGAGGAGGTTACAGAGACGGGGAGGGAGCGAGGCCGCGGAGGGATTTGAAAATGAGGAGGAGAATTTTAAAATCGAGGTGGTGCTGGAGCGGGGGGCCAATGTAGGTCATCAAGCACAGTGGGGCGGGGGGGGGGGGTGGTGGGTGATGGGCCAAAGACAAGACAGGAGCAACCGTAAAAGTTTACAGCGCAGAAGGAGGTCGTGGGACACATCCTGTTGCTGTGGTCCTTTGATCTAAAACCACCCACTGCCCTGCCCATTGAATAGGGCGCAATTTTAACCTAAGCTGCTTGACGTAAGAAAACTACTAGGCACTTGGTCTGAGTATTAAACAAGGCTTTAATCAAGCTAGTTCCTGTTAAAGAATGTCCTGAGCAAGCTGGGCCCATGCCCGAGTATTTATACTCTCCCTGGACAGCACCACCAGTAGGCCGCCCAGTATTATGTCATAAGTCATTTCCCATGAATGACAAGATTCATGTCACTGCCCATCAAGAAACGGGCGGAATTGGGTGCAACGCTGCTTTACACCGCTGCCTGATTTTGCTCTCTATTGAGGTCCATGCAGCGGAGTATCGGTCTCCCGCTGGCCGCGTTCGGTTAAAATTGCTCCGGGACCTGCTCGGGGTGCGGTGAATAAACGCGCCTGGATATTGGGCGGCATGGGACTAATGGGACCAAAGGCGCTTTCCCCCGCTAAGGTCTTTCCAACGATCTTCTGGAGAATCTCAGGTGCAGGTGCCTTGGGCGCGGCGCCACCGCGGTTGAATTCAAAGGATGGTCTATATACTCGCCTATAGGCACTGCACGGGGCATGCCCAGAATCCATCAGTGGGGAAGGGATGGGACCGGGAAAAGATGGAAACAGTCACATCAGGTCGTGATCTGGATTGCAACGCTGGAATTGCAGGAGGCTTTTTTTTTAATATCTATTCCTCTTTCTTTTGGCATCTGAAACTCAAATTATAGCGCACCCGCCCCCTCCCCCCACCCACGCACTGCTATGACATGCACTGAAACCGCATCGACCCGCCCCCGGCAAGACGATCGTGATCCAATTTCACATGAATGGTCAGAGCAGAGCTCTGCTTGCGCCCAGACACTCCGATGTATTATTTAAGAGGGGGCTGAAAGAGGAGCAGACAGGGAGAGGAGAGAATAATGCAGAGCGAGAAAACCACACGCTCGCACTGCTCAGTCATAACCCTCCCTCCTACACAAGGCTTGCCGGCAACAACATCGAAATAAATAGTTATTTATAGAAGGTAGGTATGTATGATGAGGTTATGACGAACCTGTATTAAACACTGGTTCGACCTCAACTGGAGCATTGTGTCCAATTCTGGGCACCGCACTTTAGGAAGGATGTGAAGGCCTTAGAGAGGGTGCAGAAGAGATTTACAAGAATGGTTCCAGGGATGAGGGACTTCAGTTACGTGGAGAGACTGGAGAAGCTGGGGTTGTTCTCCTCAGAGCAGAGAAGATTTGATTAGAGGTGTTCAAAATCATGAGGGGTCCGGGCAAAGTAGATAGAGAGAAACTGTTCCCATTGGCGGAAGGGTCGAGAACCAGAGGACACAGATTTAAGGTGATTGGCAAAAGAACCAAAGGCGACCTGAGGAAAAACCTTTTTTACGCAGCGAGTGGTTAGGATCTGGAATGCGCTGCCTGAAAGGGCGGTGGAGGCAGACTCAATCGTGGCTTTCAAAAGGGAGTTGGGTAAGTACCTGAAGGAAAAAAATTTGCAGGGCTACGGGGAAAGGGCGGGGGGAGTGGGACTAGTTGAAGTGCTCTTGCAGAGAGCCGGCACGGGCTCGACGGGCCGAATGGCCTCCTTCTGTGCTGTAACCCTTCGATGATTGTATATGTTGGTGACACAAATCTCTCAGAAATGTTTAGTAAATCTATCACCTATCTATCTACAAACCTACCTGTCTATCATCTAACTATCTATCTATCTAACAGCACTGTGGGAGCACCTTCACCACACGGACTGCAGCAGTTCAAGAAGGCGGCTCACCACCACCTTCTCAAGGGGCAACGAGGGATGGGCAATAAATGCTGGGCCTTGCCAGCGACACCCGCATCCCGTGAATACATTTTTTAAAACTCCATGGGAAATCAGCGAGTTCTCAAAGATAATCACACCGGGATATTGGAAGGAGTGGGATTGACGGGACCAAAGGCCCTTCCAACGACCTTCTGGAGACTCTCAAGGTGGAGATGCACTGGGGGTATGGCACCATCGCTTGTTGAAAAGCGCAGGAGAGAGAAGGCCAATTGAAACAAGATTTAGAGGCAGGATTATTCAAAGTAAACCCATGCAGTCAGCACCCCCCAGTCCTTACCCGGCACTTCCCAGCAGCAAGAGCAACAAGTGCACAGTTTGTAACAGTCAACGCAAGTCTTAGGACCCTTGTGTGTCTCCCTTCCTAGTGAATATCCCGCTGTCTCCATTATATATGCCTAGTATCATAAATTCTTTCGGCGCAGTGGGAGGCCATTCGGCCCATCAGGCCTGTGCTGTTAACAGGTACCACCGAGATCTGATCTCAGATCGCTGGATTCATAAGAACATCAGAATTAGGAGCAGGAGTCGGCCATTTGGCCCTTCGAGCCTGCTCCGCCATTCAATAAGATTCGGGTAGTTGGATGACACCAGAACTGAAAGATTACAGCTATCGGGAAAGATTGAACAGGTTGGGCCTTTCTGCTCCAGAAGAGTGAGGACTCAGAGGAGATCTGATCGAGATCTTGAAAATTAGGAGTGGGTTGGACAGGGTAGATGTGGAGAGAATGTTTCCACTTGTGGGAAAATACAACACCAGGGGCCATAAATACAAGATAGTGACTAATAAATCCAATAGGGAAACAAGGAGAAATGTCTTTACTCAGAGAGTGGTTCGAGTGTGGAACTCGCTACCACAGGGAGTGGTTGAGGCAAATAGTTTAGATTAATTCAAAAGGAAACTAGACGAGTACATGAGAGTAAATGGAACAGAAAGATATGCTGAGAGGCTGAGATGAGGTGGATGGAACGGGACGAGACTCGGGTGGAGCATAAACACCAGCACAGACTAGTTGGGCCGAATGGCCTGTTGGTGTGCTGTATGTTCCACGTAATGCAATATAAGATCGTGGCTGATCTTCTACCTCATCTCCACTTTCCTGCACTATCCCCATATCCCTTGATTCCCTGAATATTCAAAGCTCTATCGATCTCTGTCTTGAATATACTCAACGACTGAGCCTCCACAGCTCTCTGGGGTAGAGAATTCCAAAGATTCACCACCCTCTGAGTGAAGAAATTCCTCCTCATCTCAGTCCTAAATGGCCGATCCCTTATCCTGAGACTGTGACCCCTGGTTCTAGACTCTCCAGCCAGGGGAAACAACCTCTCAGCATCTACCCTGTCAAACCCTGTAAGAATTTTGTATGTTTCAATGAGATCTCCTCTCATTCTTCTAAACTCCAGAGAATATCGGCCTAGTCTACTCAATCTCTCCTCATAGGACAATCCCCCCATCCCAGGAACCAGTCCAGATTCCAGAATACTCACCATTACCCCAAGGAACCCACTAACAGAGGAAACGCGGCAGCCAATCTGCGCACAGCAAGCTCCCACAAACAGCAATGTGATAATGACCAGATCATCTGTTTTAGTGATGTTGGTTGAGGGGTAAATATTGGCCCCAGGCCACCAGGGAGAACTCCCCCTGCTCTTCTTCCAACAGTGCCGTGGGATCTTTTACATCCAACTGAGAGAGCAGACGGGGCCTCAGTTTAACGTCTCATCCGAAAGACAGCACCTCCGACAGTGCAGCGCTCCCTCAGTACTGCCCCTCCGACAGTGCAGCGCTCCCTCAGTACTGCCCCTCCGACAGTGCAGCGCTCCCTCAGTACTGCCCCTCCGACAGTGCAGCGCTCCCTCAGTACTGCCCCTCCGACAGTGCGGCGCTCCCTCAGTACTGCCCCTCCGACAGTGCAGCGCTCCCTCAGTACTGCCCCTCCGACAGTGCGGCGCTCCCTCAGTACTGCCCCTCCGACAGTGCAGCGCTCCCTCAGTACTGACCCTCCGACAGTGCGGCGCTCCCTCAGTACTGCCCCTCCGACAGTGCGGCGCTCCCTCAGTACTGCCCCTCCGACAGTGCGGCGCTCCCTCAGTACTGCCCCTCCGACCGCGCGGCGCTCCCTCAGTACCGCCCCTCCGACCATGCGGCGCTCCCTCAGTACCGCCCCTCCGACAGTGCGGCGCTCCCTCAGTACCGCCTCTCCGACAGTGCGGCGCTCCCTCAGTACCGCCCCTCCGACAGTGCGGCGCTCCCTCAGTACTGCCCCTCCGACAGTGCGGCGCTCCCTCAGTACTGGCACTGGGAGTGTCTGCCTGGATTGTGGGCTCAGGTCTCTGGAGTGGGGCTCGAACCCACGAACTTGTGACTCAGCGACGAGAGAGAGAGTGCTACCCACTGAGCCACGGCTGCCACTGACAAGCGGTGACAAAGGCATGGATGAGGAGCTTTGGCAGCAGATGAGCTTAGGCACTGCTGAATAATCCTGGCATCAACTCCAGAAAGGACATGTGCAGCATATCAAATCTGTGTTGTTTGCTCGACTCACCCAGTTTGTTCCCTTCTCCGTGGATCCTCAGAAGCATGAGGAATTAATGAATAGGTTGGCAAGTGTTTGAAGACAGTGTGAGGGGGAGGTAATTGTAAACCTACATGCTTATTACACTGCCTTAGTGTAAAGTGAAGCTGATCTCTCGCAAAGACAGTAAATGTTTTCCTGTACAGCTTCCAAGTGCGTGGTGTTGGTGGGGAAGCAATCACCTCTATCCATTCCCCTTGGAGCAATTCTTCATTGGGGCCAGTGCTGAAGAGATCCCACCCATCACTTTCCCTGCTCCCTCTCTGCCTCGCATCCTCGACTTGATTTTCCACGGGCTCATCGGAAAATCTGGCTGCTCCTTTCAGACAGTTCCCTCAAACCCACGAACCCCACCCCCACCGCATCCTCCAGCCACCCGACCCCCCCCCCCCAAAGCCTTTCCACCATCTACAAGGCACAAGTAAGGAGTGTGATGGAATACTCTCCACTTGCCTGGATGAGTGCAGCTCCAACAACACTCAAGAAGCTCGACATCATCCAGGACAAAGCAGCCCGTTTGATCGGCACCCCGTCCCCCACCTTAAACATTCACTCCCTCCACCACCGGCGCACTGTGGCTGCAGTGTGTACCGTCTACAAGATGCACTGCAGCAACTCGCCAAGGCTTCTTCGGCAGCACCTCCCAAACCCGCGACCTCTTCCACCTAGAAGGACAAGGGCAGCAGGCGCATGGGACACCACCACCTCCAAGTTCCCCTCCAAGTCACACACCATCCTGACTTGGAAATATATCGGCCATTCCTTTATCGTCGCTGGGTCAAAATCCTGGAACTCCCTCCCTAACAGCACTGTGGGAGCACCTTCACCACACGGACTGCAGCGGTTCAAGAAGGCAGCTCACCACCACCTTCTCAAGGGGCGAGTAGGGATGGGCAATAAATACTGGGCCTTGCCAGCGACGCCCACATCCTGGGAATGAGTAAATTTTTAAAAAATTGATCCAAGTGACTGAACAGTTATCTAAATCTGCAGCC
Organism: Squalus acanthias; assembly: GCA_030390025.1. Lineage (NCBI taxonomy): Eukaryota > Metazoa > Chordata > Chondrichthyes > Squaliformes > Squalidae > Squalus > Squalus acanthias. The sequence goes on from JASTWF010000072.1 coordinate 1,555,719, forward strand.
GCAGAAGTTTTGATTTGAGCGAGCTGCCAATTTCTTTTCTTGTCCTGCCTCCATGCTGGGGAATTTACAAAACAGGACAAACAATATAATTCAGCAGCTTTACATTGCAGACGGCTTTGTCCTGCCTGGAACGAACTGCAGCCGCCCAGACTAAAGCTAACAGCTGATATGTGCTTGTGCACAATGGGACGGCTCACTCCGAGTAAAGGCTCAGCATGGATGACAAGTCCCCAGCGTGATATTTTCACACGTTGATGTCAAACGCTTCTTTATCAATAAGCGCAATGTAGAACAAACCATATGTACATAAGATGTACGAATTTGCAACAGCAACAGGGAGAAAGAAAAACTATTTCGAATATGTTGTTTGGGAATAAAATGAACATGGCACAGATGCTTTACCGATCCGCTTGATCACCTTCATGGAGACGAGTGAAATTTTTCACAACGTTCTCTCCTGAGGTTCAATAAATTAGGTGGAATATATTGCAGCACATTTTGCAGTTCTTGTGGGCAGCATCGTTCAGATGGGCTGAATGGACGCTTCTCAGTCTATCTTAGAGATGGCCAACCATGACTAGCTCTGTTGCTCGGGGAAGGCCCTTTAGGTATGAGCTGTGCCTCAGTGGGTCAGCACTCCCTCGTATCTGTTGACTAGAAGGTCGCGGGTTTGAGTCCCAATCCAGAGACTTGAGGACAAAATCCAGGCCGACACTCCCAGAGCCAGTGCTGAGGGAGCGCCGCACTGTCGGAGGGGCAGTACTGAGGGAGCACCGCACTGTCGGAGGGGCGGTACTGAGGGAGCGCCGCACTGTCGGAGGGGCGGTACTGAGGGAGCGCCGCACTGTCGGAGGGGCGGTACTGAGGGAGCGCCGCACTGTCGGAGGGGCGGTACTGAGGGAGCGCCGCACTGTCGGAGGGGCGGTACTGAGGGAGCGCCGCACTGTCGGAGGGGCGGTACTGAGGCAGCGCCGCACTGTCGGAGGGGCGGTACTGAGGGAGCGCCGCACTGTCGGAGAGGCGGCACTGAGGGAGCGCCGCACTGTCGGAGGGGCAGTACTGAGGGAGCGCCGCACTGTCGGAGGGGCAGTACTGAGGGAGCGCCGCACTGTCGGAGGGGCAGTACTGAGGGAGCGCCGCACTGTCCGAGGGGCAGTACTGAGGGAGCGCCGCACTGTCGGAGGGGCAGTACTGAGGGAGCGCCGCACTGTCGGAGGGGCAGTACTGAGGGAGCGCTGCACAGTCGGAGGGGCAGTACTGAGGGATCACCGCACTGTCGGAGGGGCAGTACTGAGGGAGCACCGCACTGTCGGAGGGGCAGTACTGAGGGAGCGCCGCATTGTCGGAGGGGCGGTATTGAGGGAACACCGTACAGTCAGAGGGGCGGTACTGAGGGAACGCCGCACTGTCGGAGGGGCAGTACTGAGGGAGCGCCGCACTGTCGGAGGGGCAGTACTGAGGGAGCGCCGCACTGTCGGAGGGGCAGTACTGAGGGAGCGCCGCACTGTCGGAGGGGCAGTACTGAGGGAGCGCCGCACTGTTGGAGGGGCAGTACTGAGGGAGCGCCGCACTGTCGGAGGGGCTGTACTGAGGGAGCGCCGCACTGTCGGAGGGGCAGAACTGAGGGGGCACCGTACTGTCGGAGTGGCAGTGCTGAGGGAGCGCCGCACTGTCGGAGGGGCAGTACTCAGGGAGCGCCGCACTGTCAGAGGGGCAGAACTGAGGGGGCACCATACTGTCAGAGGGGCAGTGCTGAGGGAGCGCCGCACTGTCGGAGGGGCAGTGCTGAGGGGGCGCCCCACTGTCAGAGGGGCAGTACTGAGGGAACGCCGCACTGTCGGAGGGGCAGTATTGAGGGAACGCCGCCCTGTCGGAGGGGCAGTACTGAGGGAGCGCCGCACTGTCGGAGGGGCAGTACTGAGGGACTGCTGCACTGACGGAGGGGCAGTACTGAGGCAGCGCCGCACTGTCAGAGAGGCAGTACTGAGGGAGCGCCGCACTGTCAGAGGGGCAGTACTGAGGGAGCGCTGCACTGTCGGAGGGGCAGTACTGAGGGTGCGCCGCACTGTCGGAGGGGGCAGTACTGAGGGAGCGCTGAACTGTCGGAGGGGCTGTACTGAGAGAGCGCCGCACTGTCGGAGGGGCAGTACTGAGGGAGTGCCGCACTGTCGGAGGGGCAGTACTGAGGGAGCGCCGCACTATCAGAGGGGCAGTACTGACGGAGCGCCGCACTGTCGGAGGGGCAGTACTGAGGGGGCACCATACTGTCGGAGGGGCAGTACTGAGGGAGCGCCGCACTGACGGAGGGGCAGTACTGAGGGAGCGCCGCACTGTCGGAGGGGCAGTACTGAGGGAGCGCCGCACTGTCGGAGGGGCAGTACTGAGGGAGCGCCGCACTGTCAGAGGGGCAGTACTGAGGGAGCGCCGCACTGTCGGAGGGGCGGTACTGAGGGAGCGCCGCACTGTCAGGAGTTGCCGTCTTTCGGATGAGACCTTAAACCGAAGCTCCGTCTGATCTCTCAGGTGGATGTAAAAGATCCCACGGCCACTATTGGAAGAAGAGCAGAGGAGTCATCGGCAGTCAGGTAAGTGCAGAGGAGGGAGAGTCGTGAGGATCTTATGGTTGGGTTGGGTTGGGTGGTGCGGGAGTCTGAGGCAGGGCAGACCTAACGGTTCCTTGTGAGGTCTGTAGAAGCACTCCTGGTCCACAAGGAAAACAAAAAATAATGCTTTTCTGTCACCATCATCTTTCATGTACGATGCTATCTTGTGTTTTATTCATTCATGGGATGTGGGCGTCGCTGGCAAGGCCCAACATTTATTGCCCATCCCTAATTGCCCCTTGAGAAGGTGGTGGTGAGCCGCCTTCTTGAACCGCTGCAGTCCGTGTGGTGAAGGTGCCCCCACAGAGCTGTTAGGGAGGGAGTTCCAGGATTTTGACCCAGCAACGATGAAGGAATGGCCGATATATTTCCAAGTCAGGATGGTGTGTGACTTGGAGGGGAACTTGGAGGTGGTGGTGTTCCCATGCACCTGCTGCCCTTGTCCTTCTAGGTGGTAGAGGTCGCGGGTTTGGGAGGTGCTGCCGAAGAAGCCTTGGCGAGTTGCTGCAGTGCATCTTGTAGATGGTACACACTGCAGCCACGGTGCGCCGGTGGTGGAGGGAGCGAATGTTTAAGGTGGTGGATGGGGTGCCGATCAATAGGGCTGCTTTGTCCTGGATGGTGTCGAGCTTCTTGAGTGTTGTTGGAGCTGCACTCATCCAGCCAAGTGCATGCACTATTTCAAGGCAGGATTTTTCATTGTGGGGAAACAGTTAAGCTCTCCCTACCCTCTTCCCGACGGGTTGTTTCCGAAAAATAAACTCAGCGTAAATAGATTCTCCTGCCGTTTGATAGAGGAAGCAAGCCCAGCTGGCAAAAGGTAGGAATTCTTCACGGCTGTTACGGGGAAGCCCCACTCAATCTGCTCCAGTGCTTCAGACAGAAGCTAAAGCTTCTTCGGGCTTATAACGTATCTAACCAGGGTAGTTACCGTGGACTACCGTGAATAACCAGCACCGGCAAGGCCACTGGTTTGTGGTCCCTTGTGGAAATTATGAATGGAACCCTGCAATGCGACCAGGTAAAGATGCTCGTCCCCCCACGCCCCAGGCGTGGAGTCTGACTCATTCACCCGGCATGAACCAGTGGCCGTCAACGTTGGTCACCGAATAGTGACCCTTCAGGAGTCGGCCGTGGCTCAGTGGGCAGCGCACTCGGCTCTGCGTCAGCAGGTTCATAGAATCAGAGAAGTTCACAGCACGGAAGGAAGCCATTCGGCCCATCTTGTCCGTGCCGGTTGACAAAGAGCTCTCCAGCCTAATCCTACTTTCCAGCTCTTGGTCCGTAGCCCTGTAGGTTACAAGTGCGCATCCAAGTACTTTTTAAATGTGAGAGGGTTTCTGCCTCTCCCACCCTTTCAGGCAGGGAGTTCCAGACCCCCACCACCCTCTGGGTGAAAATATTTCTCCTCAAATCCCCTCTAATCCTTTGACCAGTTACTTTAAATCTATGCCCCCCTGGTTGGGGGTTCAAGCCCACTCCAGAGACTTGAGCACAAAAATCTAGGCTGACGCCCCCAGTGCAGTCTTGAGGGAGCGCCACACTGTCGGAGGGGCCATCTTTCGGATGAGACGTTAAACCAAGGGGAGTGCAAAAGATCCCATGGCCACTATTTCGAAGAAGAGCAGGGGTAGTGACATAAGAAACTACTAGGCACTTGGTCTAAGCGTTAAACAAAGCTTTAATCAACTGTTTTTCAACATGGAGGTCTAGTTGTGTCCTTCATGGTTCCTGTTAAAGAATGTCCTGAGCAAGCTGGGCCCATGCCCGAGTATTTATACTCTCCCTGGACAACGCCACCAGCAGGCCACCCAGTATTATTTCATAAGTCATTTCCACATGAATAATAAGATTCATGTCAGGGTGTTCTCCTCGTATCCTGGCCCAATATTTATCTCTCAATCACTATCACAAGAACAGATGATCTGGTCATTATCACATTGCTGTTTGTGGGAGCTTGCTGTGCGCAAATTCTCTGCCGCGTTTCCTACAGTACAACAGTGACCACACTTCAAAAAAGTACTTCATCGGCTGTAAATGTACATCTTGTCATGTTATGTATTGACAATGCATCAACAGTAGAAAGATTTCCACAAAACAGCGCGAGCTTCTGAATTGTGTAACATTTCCCTTCAGGCCACTGGATGGATTGTAAGAGAATTCCATGGGGAACCCATCCTTGCTCTTTGCTCTTGGCGTTCTCTGCCTCCATCACGGCAGCCCATAACTCTTCCTCTTAAACAAACACTGCTTTTGTTTTTGCTCCTGAATGTGGAGATGATCAAGAGAATCTAAAATAATATATAAGAACATAAGAAATAGGAGCAGGAGTCGGCCATTCGGCCCCTCGAGCCTGCTCCGCCATTCAATAAGATCATGGCTGATCTTCTACCTCATCTCCACTTTCCCGCCCGATCCCCATATCCCTTCATTCCCTTAGTATCCCAAAATCTATCGCTCTCAGCCCTGAATATACTCAACGACTGAGCCTCCACAGCCCACTGGGGTAGAGAATTCCAAAGATTCACCACCCTCTGAGCAAAGAAATTTCTCCTCAACTCAGTCTTAAATGGCCGACCCCTTATCCTGAGACTGTGACCCCTGGTTCTAGACTCCCTAACCAGAGGAAACATCCTCCCTGCATCTACCCTGTCAAGCCCTGTAAGAATTCTATATGTTTCAATGAGATCACCTCTCATTCTTCTAAACTCTAGAGAATATAGGCCTAGTCTACTCAATCTCTCCACATAGGACAATCCCCCCCATCCCAGGAACCAGTCTGGTGAACCTTTGTTGCACTCCCTCTGTGGCAAGTATATCCTTCCTTAGGTAAGGAGACCAAAACTGTACCCAATACTCCAGGAAACGCTGGAAAAACTCAGCAGGCCAGGCAGCATCCGTGGAGAGAGAAACAGAGTTAACGTTTCAGGTCGAAGATCTTTCGTCAGAACTGGAAATAGCAGGAAATAAAATAGATTTAAGGCAAGGATAAAGCTGGGAAAAGGGGGAGGGGATGAAAGAACAAAAGGAGAGATTAAGAGACATTGAGAGAAATCGAGTCTTGGCAGATACCTGATCAAACAGGAGAAGGGAAACTGAAAGCAGTGAAGATGAACAAGGTTGAAGAGACAAATGGAGGTCCCGTCGAAGAGAAGAGCAGAACTTCTACAAGGTAGGCATTCCTAGAAGAGAGGTGGCAGTGGACCAAACACTAATACGATAGCAAAATACGGCGGATGCTGGAAATCCGAAATAACAACAGAAAACGCTGGAAAAACTCAGCAGTCTCTTAATCTCTCCTTTTGTTCTTTCATCCCCTCCCCCCCTTTTCCCAGCTCTATCCTTGCCTTAAATCTATTTCATTTCCTGCTTTTTTCCAGTTGTGACGAAAGGTCTTCGACCTGAAACGTTAACTCTGTTTCTCTCTCCACGGATGCTGCCTGGCCTGCTGAGTTTTTCCAGCCTTTTCTGTTGTTATTTCGGATTTCCAGCATCCGCAGTATTTTGCTATCCCAATACTCCAGGTGTGGTCTCACCAGGGCCCGATATAATTGCAGTAAGACATCTTTACTCTTATACTCAAATCCTCTTGCAATAAAGGACAACATTCCATTTGCTTTCCTAATTGCTTGCTGTACCTGCATGTTAACTTTCAGTGATTCATGTACGAGGACACCCAGGTCCCGCTTGCTTGGGGGAGGGAGAATTATGAAGGCACATTCAAAGACACATTCATGCTCTTGGATTTGGAACAGTGAATACTTTTGTTGTGTTGCAAACTATTTCACAGTATTTACAGCACAGAAGCAGGCCATTCGGCCCAACTGGTCCATGCCGGTGTTTATACTCTGTGTTCCTAGAGTTGGACAGCATTCTTCCTGTCAGCGTTGTACCTGCTTAACATTCTCCTCTTCATGGGACTCCCTACTAACCCGACCCCTTTCTTACGGGCCTCCTGGGCAGGCTTCTGCCAGCCTCCTGTTTAATTGCCGATTCAGCCAGTCTCCATTTTCCAAGGTCCATAATTGATCCACCAATGTATGCTGTATGAGCAGATGTGACCGGGGTTGGGGGGGTCTCGATAGTCACGGCACCAATAGCTGCTACAGGGAGTTCCCTGACTGCCCCTTTGACCTGGAAGTTGTCTAGATGTGGTTAATGTTTTTTTTTATTCGCTTATGGGATCTGGTAAGGCCCAGCATTTATTGCCCATCCCTAGTTGCCCCTTGAAAAGGTGGTGGTGAGCCGCCTTCTTGAACCGCTGCAGTCCGTATGGTGAAGGTGCTCCCACAGTGCTGTTAGGTAGGGAGTTCCAGGATTTTGACCCAGTGACGATGAAGGAACGGTCGATATACTCCTAAGTCAGGGTAGTGTGTGACTTGGAGGGGAACTTGGAGGGGGTGGTGTTCCCCATGCGCCTGCTGCCCTTGTCCTTCTAGGTGGAAGAGGTCGCGGGTTTGGGAGGTGCTGCCGAAGAAGCCTTGGCGAGTTACTGCAGTGCATCTTGTAGATGGTACACACTGCAGCCACGGTGCGCCAGTGGTGGAGGGAGTGAATGTTTAAGGTGGTGGATGGGGTGCCAATCAAACGGGCTGCTTTGTCCTGGATGGTGTCGAGCTTCTTGAGTGTTGTTGGAGCTGCACTCATCCAGGCAAGTGGAGAATATTCCATCACACTCCTGACTTGTGCCTTGTAGATGGCGGAAAGGCTTTGGGGAGTCAGGAGGTGAGACACTCATCGCAGAATACCCAGACTCTGACCTGCTCTTGTTGCCACAGTATTTATGTGGCTGGTCCAGTTAAGTTTCTGGTCAATGGTGACCCCAGGATGTTGATGGTGGGGGATTCGGCGATGGTAATGCCGTTGAATGTCAAGGGACGGTGGTTAGACTCTCGCTTGTTGGTTGAACAGCAGGCAGCACAGGAACAATCTTGTTCCCCACCCTCTACTCTACCAACGGAGGTCGGGCCAGATGTTTACGGGACGTTGACAAACCTACTCGCGTCAGGGGAAGCGAAGGATGCGTCGTTTGAAGACATTGTCGAGAAACTCGAGGGCCAGTTCGACCCAAAGCCGTTAGAAATAGCAGAGAGCTGTAAATTTGGTACCAGAAACCAAAAACAAAGTGAAACCATCAGCGAGTGATTTGTAGCTCTTAAAAACCTGCCTTTGCATTGTAACCTCGGCACATTTTTGGATCGTGCGTTGCGAGATAAGTTTGTGCGTGGACTGGTGGATGAGCGCACACGGTCCAAGTTACTGAACACTCCAAATCTAACGTTTGACACAGCATGCAAACTTGCCCTATCTATGGAGACGGCGTCTAAGAATGCTAAGGAGCTCCGTGCAACTCAAGTGACTCGTGCAGCTGAGGTCTGCAGTCTCAAAGCTAAAGCTGTGAGACCGAGTCAAAAGCATGTCGGTGAGAGCAGTTCAGCGAATTGTTATCGCTGCAATGGAAATCACTCACCACAGTCCTGCCAGTATAGAAATGCGAAGTGTTTTCACTGCCAGAAGCAAGGCCATATTTCAACAGAGCTGGATCGAAAGCAGGAAGTAAGAACCATCCTAGTGGCAATGCAAAGCAGCGACAACAAAAGGGAGGAGTTTACAATATTGAAGTGAACACACCTGATGTTGAAGAACTAGGCATCTACAGTATCTATGCCACCAGCGGCAACGCAAGCAGTCGTGAGAAAGACTTCGGTACAAAACTTTTGATCAATGACCAATATGTGTATCGACACAGCCATGGACTGCTCTATCATGAGTAAGGACACATATGAGAGTAAGTTTAATCAAGTACCACTTATAAAGAGTACCGTAGAGTTAAAAACCTACTCTGGAGAAATCCTAGAGACATGTGGACAAATGGAATGTACAGTTCAACACAATGGCCAGTCAGTAAAGCTGCCTATTATTGTAGCGAGCTACAACAACAGGCCAACCCTCATGGGCAAAGACTGGTTGAGAAAGTTAAAACCAGACTGGAAAAACATCTTCAGTGTAGATGCTTCAAAGAAGCGACTCGACACAATGCTGAACAAGTATGAAAGCATGTTCACAGACAGTTATGAGGGCATCACTGGGTATGACGTGCATATCCGCATCAAGTCCAACGTGAAGTCTGTCTATTGTAAGGCAAGGCCGGTCCCCTGTGTGTTGAAAAGTCAGGTGGAGGAAGAGCTAGCGAATCTCAGAGAGAACGGAGTGCTAGTTAAAACTGACAAAAGTGTCTGGGCTACCCCGATTGTGGTAGTGCCCAAAGCAGATAAAACTGCATGTTTGTGCGGTGACTACAAAGTTACTATCAACCAAGCGGTTGATGATGATCAGTACCCGTTACCTACATCGCAAGATTTGTATGCAGCATTCTCTGGGCCAAAGGTTTTCTCCAAGCTTGACCTGTCGCACACTTACGCTCAGCTGAATATTGACAAAGAGAGTCAACAGTATCTCACTATCAACACACACAAGGGACTGTACTCATACACCAAGCTGCCGTATGGTGTAAAGTCCTCCCCCAAAAATCTTCCAGGCTGCGATAGATAAGATTTAGCAAGGAATTTCAAATTGCTTATGCAGTCAGGACGATGTGTTGATCGCAACAAGCAGTGAGGGAGAAAATCTAGATGTGTTAGAGTTAGTGCTTCAAAGATTGAATTCCCACAATGTCAAATTGAAAAGGAGCAAGTGTGCTTTTGTGCAGCCCGAGGTTGTGTACCTTGGTCTGAAAGTTGATGCAAATGGCTTGCAACCAGTGAAGGAAAAGGTTGATGCTGTCCGCAATGCTCCAAAGCCACAGAACGTGTCTGAGTTAAGATCTTTCCTTGGAATGGTCCAGTACTACGCTCGTTTCTTGCCTGAGTTAACGACCATGTTAGCTCCATTGCATGAGCTCCTCAAGAAGGATGTCCACTGGAAGTGGACAAAAGCACAACAGGAAGCTTATGACGCTTGTAAGAGGAGTCTCTCTAGCGATGCTCTACTTGTGCACTATGACACAGAGCGTGAGCTTAAGTTAGTGTGTGATGCTTACAGCTACAGTGTGGGAGCTGTCATAAGTCAAGTAATGGATGACGCCAAGCGAAACCAATCGCGTTCACATCACGAACCCACACAAAGAACGAAAGAAACTAGGCTCAAATTGAAAAGGAAGCCCTCGCCATAGTGTTTGGAATCAAGAAATTCCAACAGTTCCTGATCAGCAGAAAGTTTACCCTGATAACCGATCACAAACCGCTCCTAGCAATATTGGGGTCCAAATCTACCATCCCCACAATGCCCGCATCAAGAATGCAACATTGGGCAGTGTTGTTGTCACAATATGACTACACGATTGAATATCGCACTTCAAAGCAGAACGCAATCGCAGATGCCTTGTCCAGGTTGCCACATGAGGACTCGTGTGTTGGGAGTGAAGGAGAGATTTTCACGCTAGGTGCAGTTGACAAAGACTTTCCCGTGAATGCAGCGGAGATTGCAGTCGAGGCTCAAAGGACTGAGTCAAAAGGACTCAGTTCAGACGTCAGACACTGAAGTACCAGGTTCAAACAAGTCTGAGATAGAAACAGGATCGTCTCTGAGTTCGGAACCAGAACAAAACAGCCCGAAAACTGGCTCAATGCCAAAACCCTTCTGTAAGGAGATCAGGCAGGCTCTTATTAAACTGGATTTGTACTTGATTTAAAAGAAAAAAAGCCAGGAGTTTATGTTATGTGGTACGTGTAATGCTGGGGAAGGTGGGACCATAGTTTTGCTCTATTTGAGAGGGGAATATGTACATTCTTTTAATGGGAAAGCTGTGTCATGTATTATCACATGGTTTATCACATGGTTTAGTATGAGCATGCTCAGTTCGCTCTGGCCTAGTAAGTAAAGCTCATGAACGAGCAGCTCATCGTGCCTCTGACCCTCATTCGTTCGACCCACACCTATTACAATTATCCGGTCATTATCACATTGCTGTTTGTGGGAGCTTGCTGTGCGCAAATTGTCTGCCGCGTTTCCCACATTACAACACTTCGAAAAAGTACTTCCTTGGCGGTGAAGCGCTTTGGGACGTCCTGAGGTGGTAAAAGGCGCTGGAGAAACGCAAGACTTTCTTTCTTTAATCCGACTAAATACTTAAACATAGAAGATAGGAGCAGGAGTAGGCCATTCGGCCCCTTGAGCCTGCTCCGCCATTCAATGAGATCATGGCTGATCATCCAAATTCAGTACCCTGTCCCTGCTTTCTCCCCATATCCCTTGATCGCTTTAGCCTTAAGAAATATATCCAACTCCTTCTTGAATATATTTAATGAATTGGCCTCTACTGCCTTCTGTGGTAGAGAATTCCACAGGTTCACCACTCTCTGGGTAAAGAAATTCCTCCTCATCTCAGTCCTAAATGGCTTACCACTTATCTTTAGACTGTGACCCCTGGTTCTGGACTCCCCCGCCATCGGGAACATCCTTCCTGCATCTAGTCTGTCTAGTCCTGTTAGAATTTTATAATTTTCAATGAGATCCCCTCTCATTCTTCTAAACTCCAGCGAATACAAGCCCAATCGACCCAATCTCTCCTCATACGTCATTCCTGCCATCCTAGGTATCAGCCTGGTGAATCTTCGCTGCACTCCCTCCATGGCAAGAACATCCTTCCTCAGATAAGGCGACCAAAACTGCACACAATACTCAAGGTGTGGTCTCACCAAGGCCTTGTACAACTGCAGCAAGACATCCTTGCTCCTGTACTCGAATCCTCTCGCTCTGAAGGCCAACATACCATTTGCCTTCTTAACCGCCTGCTGCACTTGCATGCATACCTTCAGCGACTGGTGCACAAGGACACTCAGGTCTCGTTGCACTTCCCCTTTTCCCAATCTATTGCCGTTCAGATAATAATCTGCCTTCCTGTTTTTGCCACCAAAGTAGATAACCTCACATTAGGGGGAAAAATTCGGTTAATTTGCACCTCCCGTTAGCGTCCGGGCGCGGCACCGCCAACGCGTCCCGCGAAATTCAGCAGGAGGTTAGCGGTGGCGGTAACCGTTCGTGCCCCGCGGCGCTGCGCCGCCGGCGATGACGTCATCACCGTGCGTAGCGCCCCACTCGCGCCCCGGCCGCGATCTTCGGTAGCGCCCCCGACTTACCACCGGACGCTACCTGCGGCCGGCGGCAGCACTATTTAAAGGCGAGGTGCCGGGCGGCCATTTTTGTTACTGGCCGCCTACCTCCGCTGCCATCCTCGGCCTCCTGACCTGCCCCCCCCACGCGGAGTGCCGGCTGCGCTCCATGAGCCCTGCACTTCTCTTGAGTGCTGGGCTCTTTTGCCGGCACTCCAATCCCTGGTGGCCCCGGGTCGCAATGTGCAAGGCCCCTCCCCTTTAAGAAGGGGAGGAAGGCGCTGCGGCACGTAGCGCCACGATATTCCCTCGCAGCGCCCCGCTACCCTCTTGGGGGCGCTACCACTCAATTTCGGCCTCGGGGGCGCTCTATTTAGCGCCCCGGCGAAGTTAGCGCCCCAAGGAGGCCCCGACTCAATTTTTCCCCCTTAAAGTGAAAGAAAGGCCACCAAAATGAAAGTTTGCCCAGGGCGCCATTTTCAACAAGGCCGGCATTGAGGTGGGGGGAGGGGGGCGGGTGGAGGGGGAGCCCAAACTGCGACGCCCCGCCACGTTGCGTCTCCTGCGCTGCCCCGCTGGGACGAAGGCGACCGAGGAGGAGGATGTAAATGATGGTGACACCAACTTGCAGCAACCTAATCGTCGAGACTGTGCTCGGGCCAGAAGTGTCAGGAATCATTTGGCACCAGATGAATCTGAGGAGATGGTACATTGTGCATGCTGCAAATGAGAAGAATCCACACAGACAAGCGACTTGTGCTGATCTTATACTTCTGGCGGTGCAGTGTCCCCTACCCAGAGAACATTAACACACGCCTCACACAAGGCTCTGCGTTTTTGTAAAATTTATAACCCTGTTTCTTTCACCTTCTCCTGCCCTCCTTTTCTGGGACAACGGTTCCCAACGCTGGGGCCTTTTTGAAAGATTTACATTTCTCCAGCGCCTTTCACCACCTCAGGACGTCCCAAAGCACTTTACAGCCAATGAAGTACTTTTTGTAGTACGGTCACGGTTGTAATGTAGGAAAGGCAGCAGCCAATTTGCACACAGCAAGCTCCCACAAACAGCAATGTGATAATGAGCCAGATCAAATGTTTTTTAGTGATGTTGGTTGAGGGATAAATATTGGCCCCAGGACACCGGGGAGAACTCCCCCCTGCTCTTCTTCCAATAGTGGCCGTGGGATCTTTTACATGAAATCAAGGTTCAAAGGTCCCCGACTCGAAATGTTGACTCTGTTTCTCTCTCCTCGATGCTGCCTGACCTGCTGAGTGTTTCCAGCATTTTCTGTTGTTATTTCAAGGTTCACTAGATTGATTCCTGGGATGAGAGGTGGAGTAGATTGGGCCAATACCCTCTGGAGTTTAGAAGAATGAGAGGCGATCTCACTGAAACATAAAAAATTCTTACAGGGCTTGACAGGGTAGATGCTGGGAGGTTGTTTCCCCCTGGCTGGGGAATCTATAACCAGGGGTCACAGTCTCAGAATAAGGGATCGGCCATTTGGGACTGAGATGAGGAGGAATTTCTTCACTCAGAGGGTGGTGAATCTTTGGAATTCTCTACCCCAGAGGGCTGTGGAGGCTCAGTCGTTGAGTACATTCAAGGCTGAGATCGATAGATTTTTGGGCTCTCGGGGAATCGAGGGATATGGGGATCGGGCGGGAAAGTGGAGATGAGGTCGAAGTTCAGCCACGATCTTATTGAATGGTGGAGCAGGCTCGAGGGGCCGAATGGCCAACTCCTGCTCCTAATTCTTATGTTTTTATGTTCCCTCCACATCTAGTTTACAAATTTTGTTTTGTTTAGTAAAGAAAAGGGAAGACTGTGTGCGTAGGTGTTTTTTTTCTTACAAAGTTACATTTAAATTTGAAAATTTGTTGTGCAGGGTTACGATTACACTTCACACCTAACAAGCCTTATTACTGCTTGTCTCCTTATCTTAGTGTGAGAGCGGAGAACATTCCTTAAAATGGTCAGCCCAGGGAGATTGCTGATTCCTCAGGATCTACTGGCAATGCGAACGGCAATTCAAGGCTTTGGCTGTCTTAAATAGGATTACCCAGTATTCACAGCACAGAAACAGGCCATTCGGCCCAACTGGTCCGTGCCGGTGTTTATGCTCCACTCGAGCCTCTTCCTCTCACCCCATCAACATATCCTTCTATTCCTTTCTCCCTCATGTGTTTATCCAGCTTCCCCTTAAATGCATCTATACTATTCGCCCCAACCACTCCCTGTGGTAGCGAGTTCCACATTCTCACCACTCTCTGGGTAAAGAAGTTTCTCCTGAATTCCCTATTGGATTTATTAGTGACTGTCTTATATTGATGGCCCCTAGTTCTGGTCTCCCCCACAAGTGGAAACATCTTCTCTACGTCTACCCTATCAAACCCCTTCATAATTAGCACTGTTGCCTCACAGCGCCAGGGACCCGGGTTCGAATCCGGCCTCGGGTGACTGTCTGTGTGGAGTTTGCACATTCTCCCCGTGTCTGCGTGGGTTTCCTCCGGGTGCTCCGGTTTCCTCCCACAGTCCAAAGATGTGCGGGTTAGGTTGATTTGGCTATGATAAATTGACCCTTAGTGTTAGGGGGGGATTAAATGCATGGGGTTGCGGGGATAGGGTGGGATATGTGTCGGTGCAGGCTCGATGGGCCGAAATGGCCTCTATCTGCACTGTGGGGATTCTGTGATTCTGTGATTCTGTGATAATCTTAAAGACCTCAATCAGGTCACCCCTCAGCCTTCTCTTTTCTAGAGAAAAAAGCCCCAGCCTGTTCAATCGTTCCTGATAGTTATAACCTCTGGTATCATTCTAGTAAATCTCTTTTGCACCTTCTCCAGTGCCTCGATATGCTTTTTATAATATGGAGACCAGAACTGTTCACAGTGCTCCAAGTTATGGAGGGGCATAGATAGGGTAGATAGAAAGGAACTTTTCCCCTTAGTAGAGGGGTCAATAACCAAGGGGCATAGTTTCAAGGTAAGGGGCAGGAGGTTTAGAGGGGATTTGAGGAAAATCTTTTTCACCCAGAGGGTGGTTGGAATCTGGAACTCACTGCCTGAAAGGGTGGTAGAGGCAGGAACCCTCACAACATTCAAGAAGCATTTAGATGAGCACTTGAAACGCCATAGCATACAAGGCTACGGACCGAGTGCTGGAAAATGGGATTAGAATAGACAGGGCTTGATGGCCGGCGCGGACACAATGGGCCGAAGGGCCTCTTTCTGTGCTGTATAACTCTATCTATCTATGAAGTGTGGTCTAACCGAGATTCTAGACAAGGTTAGCATAACTTCTCTCCCTCATGTGTTTGTCCAGCCTCCCCTTAAATGCATCGATACTATTCGCCTCCACCACTCCCTGCGGCAGCGAGTTCCACATTCTCTCCAGGGTCCGCTAATGGTCTTGAAGTTGCTGGGTACTCAATAGGCTTTGCTTCGGATAGTAGAAACGGAGGCCCGCCCCCTGCCCGTGCCTCAGCTGGTGTGAGCACCGGCCCCGTCAGTCGCAGTTTGAACCCTAATCCGCCACTCACGGGTTTCTCGGAAGGCTTGGGCAGTGGGGCCCGCGGCGGTGAGGGAGGTCAGCCGGTGGTCGCCATTGCCGATCACCACCCGAGTTGGAACGCCACCGGAAAGAGCAGCCGGGCTTTGGGCTCGGCGGTGATTCCCTCCCTCCCCCAACCCAACCCCCCATGGGGGAGTCATAGAGTCATCGAGTTATACAGCACAGAAAGAGGCCCTTCGGCCCATTGTGTCCGCGCTGGCCATCAAGCCCTGTCTATTCTAATCCCATTTTCCAGCACTTGGTCTGTAGCCTTGTATGCTATGGTGTTTCAAGTGCTCATCTAAATGCTTCTTGAATGTTGTGAGGGTTCCTGCCTCTACCACCCTTTCAGGCAGTGAGTCCCAGATTCCAACCACCCTCTGGGTGAAAAAGTTTTTCCTCAAATCCCCTCTAAACCTCCTGCCCCTTACCTTGAAACTATGCCCCCTGGTTATTGACCCGACGTAAAAAAACTACTAGGCACTTGGTCTAAGCATTAAACAAAGCTTTAATCAACTGTTTTACAACATGGAGGTCTAGTTGTGTCCTTCCCTAGTTCCGGTTAAGAATGTCCTGCGCAAGCTGGGCCCGTGCCCGAGTATTTATACTCTCCCTGGACAGCGCCATCTGCAGGCCACTCAGTATTATTTCATAAGTCATGAATGACGGATTCATGTCAACCATAGAAACATAGAAGATAGGAGCAGCAGTAGGCCATTCGGCCCCTCTAGCCTGCTCCACTATTCAATGCGATCATGGCTGATCATCCAAATTCAGTACCCTGTCCCTGCTTTCTCCCCATATCCTTGATCGCTTTAGCCTTAAGAAATATATCCAACTCTTTCTTGAATCTATTTAATGAATTGGCCTCTACTGCCTTCTGTGGTAGAGAATTCCACAGGTTCACCACTCTCTGGGTGAAGAAATTCCTCCTCATTTCTGTCCTAAATGGCTTACCCCTTATCCTTAGACTGTGACCCCTGGTTCTGGACTCTCCCGCCATCGGGAACATCCTTCCTGCATCTAGTCTGTCCAGTCCTTTCAGAATTTTATAAGTTTCAATGAGATCCCCTCTCATTCTTCTAAACTCCAGCGAGTATAAGCCCAATCGACCCAATCTCTCCTCATACGTCATTCCTGCCATCCCAGGTATCAGCCTGGTGAATCTTCTACTAAGGGGAAAAGTTCCTTTCTATCTACCCCCTCATAATTTTGTACACCTCAATCAGGTCCCCCCTCAGCCTTCTCTGCTCTAAGGAAAACAACCTCAGCCTGTCCAGTCTCTCCTCATAGCTGAAGCGCTCCAGCCCAGGTAACATCCTGGTGAATCTCCTCTGCACCCTCTCCAATGCAATCACATCCCTCCTATAGTGTGGCGACCAGAACTGCACACAGTATTCCAGCTGTGGCCTTACTAACTAGGGAATAGCCTCGCAGGTCAAGAATGGCCACGGGCGAGGTTATGGAGGGTGACCCTTCTCCCCGCCACCAGCCGCAGGCAAGAGTCTCTTCTTTCAAGAGAAAATTGTTGGGCGGGTGGTGGGGGACGACGGTGAGAAAATTCGACAAGCTTTGAGCTCGAGGCGATGAGACTTTCTTTCTTCGGCCTGCTGAAAGTGAACACAGGGTTAATGATAATTAGATCGACACCGCCACCATTTCCTGGGCCCCTGTTACTCGCAATCCCTCATCCCCAGTCGCTGTGCGTAGAGTCATGCTAAATATTTGATGACCACTTGTATTGTGCAGTCTGCTCACTGCTTCGCTCTGAACCAGGGATGAATCAAACTAACCCGTCCAACCGCGCTGCCTCATCCTCGCCTCCTCACTCTGTCACAAGCAAGTCCACCGCTAGTCCGACCCTAACTCATCCTCCGGACCGCACAGCGAGAAGTCTTCAATTACCTCAGTCCTCCCCGACAGCTGCTTCCCACAGACAGACTTTCAAAACCCAGTCTGATGAGGGGGTCCTACCTGATCCATTCACTGGCGTTCTCTCTCTCTGCGTTCCCTGCCTGACGGCAGCGACTACTCTTCACATTGCTTCATTGGCTGTGACCCAAACCTTGGTCAAAGAGGCAGCTTTTAAAGAAAGACAATAAAGACTCGCATTTCTCCAGCGCCTTTCACCACCTCAGGACGTCCCAAAGCGCTTTACAGCCAATGAAGTACTTTTTGAAGTGTGGTCACTGTTGTAATGTAGGAAACGCGGCAGCCAATTTGTGCACAGCAAGCTCCCACAAACAGCAATGTGATAATGACCGGATCATCTGTTTTTGTTATGTTGGTTGAGGGATAAATATTGGCCCCAGGACACCGGGGAGAACTCCCCCTGCTCTTCTTCCAATAGTGGCCGTGGGATCTTTTACGTCCACCTGAGAGGGCAGACGGGGCCTCGGTTTAACGTCTCATCTGAAAGACGGCACCTCCGACAGTGCGGCGCTCCCTCAGTACTGCCCCTCCGACAGTGCGGCGCTCCCTCACTACTGCCCCTCCGACAGTGCGGCGCTCCCTCAGTACTGCCCCCCCGACAGTGCGGCGCTCCCTCAGTACTGCCCCTCCGACAGTGCGGTGCTCCCTCAGTACTGCCCCTCTGACAGTGCGGCGCTCCCTCAGTACTGCCCCTCCGACAGTGCGGCGCTCCCTCAGTACTGCCCCTCCGACAGTGCGGCGCTCCCTCAGTACTGCCCCTCCGACAGTGCGGCACTCCCTCAGTACTGCCCCCCCAACAGTGCGGCACTCCCTCAGTACTGCCCTTCCGACAGTGCGGCGCTCCCTCAGTACTGACGCTCCGACAGTGTGGTGCTCCCTCAGTACTGACTCTCCGACAGTGCGGCGCTCCCTCAGTACTGCCGCTCCGACAGTGCGGCGCTCCCTCAGCACTGCACTAGAGTGTCAGTCTAGATTTTGTACTCAAGTCTTTGGAGTGGGACTTGAACCGACAACCTTCTCACTCAGAGGCAAGAGCGCGGTTCACTGAGCATCTTAAAGGAGGAGAGGGAGGCGGAGAGGTTTGGGGAGGGAATTCCAGTGCTCAGGGCCCCAGGCCGCTGAAGGCACGGCTGCCAATGGTGGAGCGATTAAAATCAGGGGATGCTCAAGAGGCCAGAATTGGAGGAGCGCAGAGATCTGGGAGGGGTGAGGGGCTGGAGAAGGTTACAGAGATAGGGAGGGGGGGCGAGGGGCCATGGAGGGATTTGAAAACAAGGATGAGAATTTTAAAATTGAGTTGTTGCCGGACCGGGAGCCAGTGTAGATCAGTGAGCACAGTGGGCTGAGAGGAGCACTGGTCTCAGCATTGCCTGTAAAAGAGTATTGACGGTATAGAATTCGTCTTGCGAACAGCTTCATGCCACACTTCACTTGAATAAACATTTCCTGCCTCCGACTCTTGTCCCATGGGGAAAGAAGACCAGAAACAATTTCATTCCGGCCTTTTGTGTGGGGACATTCAATCTGTGGTCGAGGTGCCATTCACTCGGATTGCCACCGTATGAAATACTTTAATTAACCTCCAGCGAGTCGCACAGAAGCAATCACCTCCAGACTCCCCGTGACCCTCAAGGTACAATTAACTTGTGCCGATTGTGGCTTCTAATGAGAACACGGGCTTTATGTGAGGCTGCAGCCTGCCTGATTAACTTTGTAATTAAAGGTTCAGAGAGGTGGCCGGGAATGGAGATTACCAGTGACCGATAGCGGAATGCGCTCTGTTGTGTCTCCTCGGAGGAGTCATTGCAGCTCCTGCGATGGTTGATTGGGTAAAGACAGTGTCTGGTGTGGAGCTGGATTAGACAGCGTCTGGTGCGGTTCTTGGCTAGACGGTATCTAGTGTGGTGCTGGGCCAGACAGCGTCTGGTGTGTTTCAAGGCCAGACAGCGTCTGGTCTGGTGCTGGGCCAGACAGCGTCTGGTGTGGCTCTGGGCCAGGCAGCGTCTGGTCTGGTGCTGGGCCAGACAGCGTCTGGTGTGGTGCTGGGCCAGACAGCGTCTGGTGTGGCTCTGGGCCAGGCAGCGTCTGGTCTGGTGCTGGGCCAGACAGCGTCTGGTGCGGTTCTTGGCTAGACAGTATCTAGTGTGGTGCTGGGCCAGACAGCGTCTGGTGCGGTTCTTGGCTAGACAGTATCTAGTGTGGTGCTGGGCCAGACAGCGTCTGGTGCGGTTCTTGGCTAGACAGTATCTAGTGCGGTGCTGGGCCAGACAGCGTCTGGTGCGGTTCTTGGCTAGACAGTATCTAGTGTGGTGCTGGGCCAGACAGCGTCTGGTGCGGTTCTTGACTAGACAGTATCTAGTGTGGTGCTGAGCCAGACAGCGTCTGGTGCGGTTCTTTACTAGACAGTATCTAATGTGGTGCTGGGCCAGACAGCGTCTGCTACGGTTTTTGGCTAGACAGTATCTAGTGTGGTGCTGGGCCAGACAGCGTCTGGTGCGGTTCTTGGCTAGACAGTATCTAGTGTGGTGCTGGGCCAGACAGCGTCTGGTGCGGTTCTTGGCTAGACAGTATCTAGTGTGGTGCTGGGCCAGACAGCATCTGGTGTGGTGCTGGGCCAGACAGCGTCTGGTGTGGTGTTGGGCCAGTGTCTGGTGTGGAGCTCGGCTAGACAATGGAGTGCTGCTACAACTGTCCTGGGCATCCGACCTCCCTGACCTCTGAACCAGACCCTTGGCAAACAAGATGTCCCCCTTGACCTGAGTTGCGCTAACGACTTCGTTCTTCCTCATTCTTCCCACCAAAATAATTTTCAAGTATTTATCCAATTCCCTTTTGAAAGTTCCTGTTGAATCTGCTTCCACCGCCCTTTCAGGCAGCGCGTTCCAGATCACAACAACTCGCTGTGTAAAAAACATTCTCCTCATCTCCCCTCTGGTTCTTTTGCCAATTATCTTCAATGTGTGCGCTGTGGTTACCGACCCTCCTGCCAGTGGAAACGGTTTCTCCTTATTTACGCTGTCGAAATTCCCGTCATATCAGTCGAGTCCAGGATTTGTGACGCCCCCCGTAGTCCAATAGCCGGCCGACCTTTGTTGCCCGCGTTGCCGCCCGGAGGACGGCGACAGTGGAAGCGTCGCTGGGGGTTCCGAATCCTCTGAAGCACGGGGTGCTGTTACCGCTGTCGTCTGAAAGGTTCCGGAAGGAGCGGAGATGGCGGGGCCGCGCGGGCCGAGGAGGGCGTGCAGCAGCGCCGTCGAAAAACAGGCGCCAAACGCAGCGGGCGCAGGCCGGGATCGGGGATCGGGATCCTCGCCTCTCCCTCGCCTACCAGAAGGGAGATAATCACTTGCCGACACTAATGATGAGCAATTTGTGGGGAGGTCCCCGTGGCAACATAACTGGGCTTTTATGAGGAAGCGAGCGACTCCAGACCAAGATTACCTTCTCCCTTCCTACCTCACCCACGGGAGCCAGCGGGCCGCAAGTGCTGGCAATGTCGCCGCGCTGTGAACGCGAGCCCCCCCCCGCTCCTCCGGTGACGCTGATGGGCGGTTTCTGGGCCAGGGGCTCCACTGGGCGACGCAAGTGGCCCGAAACCGGCCACGCCCGCACGCAAGATGGCGGAATTTCAAACACAGGTTACGCCCAGCGCAAGATGGCGGAATTTCAAACACAGGTTACGCCCAGCGCAAGTCGCGTTTCCGCTGCTTTTAGAAAGAGAAGAAGAAAGTATTGCGTTTCCAGGGCGCCTTTCACGGCCACCTGCCATCCCGAAGCACTTTACGGACAATGAGGTGCTTTTTTAAGGGCGGTCGCTGTTGTAAAGTAGGGAAACGCCAATTTTCGCACAGCAAGCTCCCACAAACAGCAATGCGATAATGAGCAGATTAATCTGGGGTTTTTAGAAACATAGAAACATAGAAGATAGGAGCAGGAGTAGGCCATTCGGCCCCTCGAGCCTGCTCCGCCATTCGATGAGATCATGGCTGTTCATCCAAATTCAGTACCCTGTCCCTGCTTTCTCCCCATATCCCTTGATACCTTTAGCTTTAAGAAATATATCTAACTCATTCTTGAATATATTTAATGACTTGGCCTCAACTACCTTCTGTGGTTGAGAATTCCACAGGTTCACCACTCTCTGGGTGAAGAAATTCTTCCTCATTTCTGTCCTAAATGGCCGACCCCTTATCCTTAGACTGTGACCCCTGGTTCTGGACTCTCCGACCATCGGGAACATTCTTCCTGCATCTAGTTTGTCCAGACCTGTCAGAATTTTATATGTTTCGATGAGATCCCCTCTCATTCTTCTAAACTCCAGCGAGTATAAGCCCAATCGACCCAATCTCTCCTCATACGTCATTCCTGCCATCCCAGGTATCAGCCTTGTGAATCTTCGCTGAACTCCTTCCATGGCAAGAACATCCTTCCTCAGATAAGGCGACCAAAACTGCACACAATACTCAAGGTGTGGTCTCACCAAGGCCCTGTACAACTGCAGCAAGACATCCTTGCTCCTGTACTCGAATCCTCTCGCTATGAAGGCCAACATACCATTTGCCTTCTTCACCGCCTGCTGCACCTGCATGCTCACCTTCAGCGACTGGTGCACAAGGACACCCAGGTCTCGTTGCACTTCCCCCTTCTCCCAATCTATTGCCATTCAGATAATAATCTGCCTTTCTGTTTTTGACACCAAAGTGGATAACCTCGCATTTATCCACGTTATATTGCATCTGCCACGCTTCTGCCCAATCACCCAACCTGTCCAAATCAACCTGGAGTTTCTCAGTATCCTCCTCAGTGATTTGGTTGAGGGATAAATATTGGGCCCCAGGACACCGGGGGAGAACTCCCCCTTCTGCTCTTCTTCGATACAGTGGACCGTGGGATCGAGAGGGCGGACGGGGCCTCGGATTTAACGTCTCGTCCGAAACAGCGCGCTGGAGGCCGGCCCCGCCCACAAAAAACGGCCGCGCGCCCCCCATATCGAATGAGTCGCCGCGGCGCCTTCCCGCTAATTGTGCCCATTTGCGAGCCTTCGAGGCAACTCTTAAAATTAAACCGGTTCTTTTAGGCGCAAGGACACTAAGCGCTTTTAAATATTGGCCCAGAAATTCGGCCCTTGCCGGGTGAGTACGCGCTGTGTACTCACCCATAAGGCCTCCTGAAGTGCCGGTTTCCTGCATGCACTGCGCATGCGCGGGAAACCGGAACTTCCGGTCTCGTGAAGGGAGGGGTTCAGAGGTGAACCGCGTGCGCGGGAGAGGCTGCGCACACGCAGCAAACTTATTTTTTTTTTTGATTTCTCCGGGAAGGTAAGTATTGCAGAAACTACGCTTTTAAAAAGGGGGCACAGGACCCGTTTTCAACAAGGTAAGTGCTTAATTAATTACAATTTAAAACATTTTTCAACAGGTTTATCTTTTTTAGATACTTTAAAGAAAGGTACGTTTATTTTTAGCACCGTTAAAAAGTATTTTAATTTTTTCAAAAATTTAAATTTTTGTTTAAAGTAGTTAATTTATTTAACTTATAGTTATTTTAAAAATGTGATGGTTTTTTTAAAATTTATTTGAAGTTTAGGTGTTGTTTTGGGGCCGATATCAATTCATAGATTTGACAGGTCTTCCTGTCAAATCTATGAATGAAACTCCCTGCTAGGATTGGCTCTCCATGGCCCACGTGATCCCAGGGGACGCTTCGAACTAACTGCGCCCCTGGGATACGCGAGCACTGCGCACCGGCAGCTGCAGGAGGCCCAGGAGCCGAATTCCTCGTGGGCCCGAAGCACAACGGCAGGCGTGGTAGGTAAGTACGCGCGCGATCCTTGCACCCGCAAGAAGCCGGAAAACCAAATTTCTGACCCATTAACTTTCCTTTTTAATTTACTAAGAAACTGAGTACTGTGCCCCAGTATAACTGGCAAATGGGTCTGTGTAGTTTATTAAAGTCATTATCAGTGATTTAAAATCGGGTTACTCACAGCAGGCGGATGAGACACTCTGATTAAAAATGCTTATTTTTTGGTGATAAACCCATTCTTTAATCAAACTGCGCCCACTTACCGCTCTTCAACACATCAAAGAATATTCTTTGATGTAAAATTTTAAAAAGCAATCGCCTGCTAACGCGCTGCCCGATCGCGCCGGTCCGGGGCAGGTTTTGCGCGCGGTGACAGGCAAACGAGTTTGAGCGGACACGCGAGAGGAATGAGACGCTTCTCAAAACGGGAGCAATTTGAGGCCCGGACCGTCGATTGCAACCCAAAGTGGAGACTCAGAGAGAGCCGGCACAGATCTGTGAAAGGTAGGTCACGCCTGACAAAACTGATTGAATTTTCGGAAGAGGTGACTAAAGTAGTAGACATGATGTGGCGATGCCGGTGTTGGACTGGGGTGGACAAATGTGAGAAGTCGCACAACACCAGGTTATAGTCCAACAGCTTTATTTGAAATCACAAGCTTTCGGAGCGCTGCTCCTTCGTCAGGTGAAGTGAAGAGATGCATATAGTCACAGCATATATAGTCAGAGAACACTGCCAGGTGATTACAGTTAATCTTTCTAACTGCCCTTTATCACACCTCGGCAGAGAGATAATCACGGCAATCAAAGGTGTGGATGGTGTCCATACAGGTCAGTCAGGAAAACATTACATCAAAGACAATGTGGCAGACAACAACAACAACAACTTGCATTTATATAGCGCCTTTAGGTCCCAAACGTCCCAAGGCGCTTCACAGGAGCGATTATCAAACAAAATTCGACACCGAGCCACATTAGGGACAGGTGACCAAAAGCTTGGTCAAAAAGGTCGGTTTTAAGGAGCGTCTTAAAGGGCGAGAGAGAGAGGCGGAGAGGTTTAGGGAGGGAATTCCAGAGCTCAGGGCCCCAGGCAGCTGAAGGCACGGCCGCCAATGGTGGAGCGGTTATAATCAGAGATGCTCAAGAGGCCAGAATTGGAGGAGCGCAGAGATCTTGGGGGGTTGTGGGGCTGGAGGAGATTACAGAGATAGGGAGGGGCGAGGCCATGGAGGGATTTGAAAACAAGGATGAGAATTTTGAAATCGAGGCGTTGTCGGACCGGGAGCCAATGTCGGTCAGCGAGCATGAGTTGGGATTTCATCAGTACAGTTGTAAGAGAATTTTTTCCAGGGGAATGTCTATGGATGTTATCTATATGGACTTCCAGAAGGCATTTGATAAAGTCCCACATAAGAGACTGTTAGCTAAGGTAGAAGCCCACGGAATTGAGGGCAAATTATTGACCTGGTTAGGAAATTGGCTGAGCAGCAGGAGACAGAGAGTAGGGATAATGGGTAGGTACTCAAATTGGCTGGTGTGACTAGTGGTGTCCCACAGGGATCAGTGTTGGGGCCTCAACTATTCACCGTATTTATCAACGTCTTTGATAACGGCATAGAAAGTCATATATCCAAATTTGCCAATGATACAAAGATAGGCGGCATTGTAGGCAGTGTAGATGGAAGCATAAAATTACAAAGGGATATCGATCGATTAAGTGAATGGGCAAAACTGTGGCAAATGGATTTCAATTTAAGCAAATGTGAGGTCATCTACTTTGGACCTAAAAAGGATAGAACAGGGGACTTTCTAAATGGTGAAAAGCTAAAAACAGTGGAGGTCCAAAGAGACTTGGGGGGTCCAGGTACATCGATCATTAAAATGTCATGGACAGGTACAGAAAATAATCAAAAAGGCTAATGGAATGCTGGCCTTCATATCTAGAGGACTAGAGTACAAGGGGGTAGAAGTTATGCTGCAGCTGTACAAAGCCCTGGTTAGACCACACCTGGAGCACTGTGAGCAGTTCTGGGCCCCACACCTTAGGAAGGATATATTGGCCTCGGAGGGAGTGCAGTGTAGGTTTACCAGAATGATACCCGGACGCCAAGGGTTAAGTTACGAGGAGAGATTACGCAAACTAAGGTTGTATTCCCCAGAATTTAGAAGGTTAAGGGGTGATCTGATTGAAGTTTTCAAGATATTAAGGGGAACTGATAGGGTAGATAGAGAGAAACTATTTCCGCTGGTTGGGGAGTCTAGGACTAGGGGGCAGAGTCTAAAAATTAGAGCCAGACCTTTCAGGAGTGAAGTTAGGAAACATTTCTACACACAAAGGGTGGTAGAAGTTTGGAACTCTCTTCCACAAATGGCAATTGATGCTAGATCAATTGTTAATGTTAAATCTGAGACTGATAGATTTTTGTTAACCAAAGGTATGAAGGGATGTGGGGCAAAGGCGGGTAGATGGAGTTAAGTCGCAGATCAGCCCTGATCTCATTGGATGGCGGAACAGGCTCGAGGGGCTGAATGGCCTCCTCCTGTTCCTATCTTCCTATGTTCTACCCCCCTGTTTCCTGGGAAGGTTTCTGAGGGGTCGACACGACCTCTGCTGACAATGCCCAGGGACATCTTTAACACGTCCCCCAGAGGAGCAAGCGCTTCCATTGCTGATACCGTGGGATCTGAACGTCCCTCATCAGCCTGGCTTTGCTCTGTGGAGCTCCTCGCCTCCCATCGCTTCTTCCCCATCCTGCTGCAATCCCCAGCCCTTTAATCATCCAACCCCAACTTGATGCTCATTTCAGTCCCTGTGGGCCTCAGCCCTTCACCTGACATTTGTATGAATAAAATACCTCACTGAAAAGAAAGTCTTGCGTTTCTCCGGCCTTTCACCACCTCAGGACATCCCAAAGCGATTCACAGCCAATGAAGTACTTTTTGAAGTGTGGTCACTGTTGTAATGTAGGGAATATTGGCCCCAGGACACCGGGGAGAACCCCCCTCCTCTTCTTCCAATAGTGGCCGCGTTATCTTTTACATCCACCTGAGAGAGCAGACGGGGCCTCAGTTTAACATCTCATCCGAAAGACGGCACCTCCGACAGTGCCGCGCTCCCTCAGTACTGCCCCTCCGACAGTGCGGCCCTCCCTCAGTACTGCCCCTCCGACAGTGCGGCGCTCCCTCAGTACTGCCCCTCCGACAGTGCGGCGCTCCCTCAGTACCGCCCCTCCGACAGTGCGGCACTCCCTCAGTACTGTCCCTCCGACAGTGCGGCGCTCCCTCAGTACCGCCCCTCCGACAGTGCGGCACTCCCTCAGTGCTGCCCCTCCGACAGTGCGGCGCTCCCTCAGTACTGCCCCTCTGACAGTGCAGCGCTCCCTCAGTACTGCCCCTCTGACAGTGCGGCGCTCCCTCAGTACTACCCCTCCGACAGTGCGGCGCTACTTCAGTACTGCCCCTCCGACAGTGCGGCGCTCCCTCAGTACCGCCCCTCCGACAGTGCGGCGCTCCCTCAGTACAGCCCTCCGACAGTGCGGGGCTCCCTCAGTACCGCCCCTCCGACAGTGCGGCGCTCCCTCAGTACCACCCCTCCGACAGTGCAGCGCTCCCTCAGTACTGCCCCTCCGACAGTGCGGCACTCCCTCAGTACTGCCCCTCCGACAGTGCGGCACTCCCTCAGTACTGCCCCTCCGACAGTGCGGCGCTCCCTCAGTACTGCCCCTCCGACAGTGCGGCACTCCCTCAGTACCGCCCCTCCGACAGTGCGGCTCTCCCTCAGTACTGCACTGGGAGAGTCAGTCTGGATTTTGTGCTGAAGTCTCTGAAGTGGGACTCGAACCCTCGACCTTCTGACTTCTGAGCCACGGCTGACACCTAAACTGCTTAGAGCGCTGGTCCCTCCATTTTGGAACACCCTAGGCCCCTCTGGATGAGCACGCGCTCCAGCAGATTTGTCCAATCTCTTCCTCCCTCACTCCCACCCACATTACCTGCTGCTTTGGACAGATTACACTCGTTTAACTTTCATATTCATCCCGTTGTTCAGTTTCCCCCCCCCATCCCCTGCCCAACTAACACCAAGATGCAGTATTGAGAGCGCTCGGCCTTCTGTGCACAGTGCAGTCGGGGCAGTTTATTGCAAGGGGGTTGCTGTATATAAGAGTGAGGAAGTCTTGCTCCAATTGTACAGGGCCTTGGTGAGACCACACCTGGAGTACTGTGCACAGTTTTGGTCTCCTTATCTAAGGAAGGATATACTTGCCTTGGAGGCGGTGCAACGAAGGTTCACTGGATTGATTCCTGGGATGAGAGGGCTGTCCTATGAGGAGAGATTGAGTAGATTGGGCCGATACTCTCTGGAGTTTAGATGCATGAGAGCTGATCGCATTGAAACAGATAAGATTTTGAGAGGGCTTGACGGGGTAGATGCTGAGAGGCTGGAGAATCTGCAACTAGGGGGCACAGTTTCAGGTGAAGGGGTTTGCCATTTTGGGCTTCTTTTTGTGTCTTCTCGCTAAGGGAACAGTGTGAAGGATTCGCAGTCTGATTAACAGTCTGATTGGCTGCGTTAACACTTCTTCCATGGCCATAACCATCTTTATACCAGCCGGTAGGGTGGTTAGTCATATACAGCGGGAGTGTTTTATGGGCTCCCCCAACCCATATGATGAGGGGGGGGCCGGCGGCCACCCACAACCACCGGACGGGAGTCAACCTAGAATTCGAAGCCGGAGCTCCGGCCTCACTCACCGGGACTGTCTGGAGTGGGGTTCGAACCCTTTGCATCTTCTGGCCCAGAGGCAGGAATGCTACCAGTGCGCCAGTTTAGGACAGAGAGGAGGAGAAATTTCTTCACTCAGAGGGTGGTGAATCTTTGGAAATCTCTACCCCAGAGGGCTGTGGAGGCTCAGTCGTTGAGTATATTCAAGGCTGAGATCGATAGTTGTACAGGGCCTTGGTGAGACCACACCTGGAGTAGTGCGCACAGTTTTGGTCTCCTTACCTAAGAAAGGATATACTTGCCATAGAGGGAGTGCAGCGAAGGTTCACCAGACCAATTCCTGGGATGGCAGGACTGACGTATGAGGAGAGATTGGGTCGACTAGGCCTGTATTCACTAGAGTTTAGAAGAATGAGAGGGGATCTCATTGAAACGTGTAAAATTCTGACAGGGCTAGACAGACTGGATGCAGGGAGGATGTTTCCCCTGGCTGGGGGGTCGAGAACGAGGGGTCACAGTCTCAGGATACGGGGTAGGACATTTAGGACTGAGATGAGGAGAAATTTCTTCACTCAGAGGGTGGTGAACCTGTGGAATTCTCCACCACAGAAGGCTGTGGAGGCCAAGTCACTGAATATATTTAAGAAGGAGATAGATAGATTTCTAGACACAAAAGGCATCAAGGGGTATGGGGAGAGAGCCGGAATATGATATTGAGATAGAGGATCAGCCATGATCATATTGAATGGCGGAGCAGGCTCGAAGGGCCGAATGGTCTACTCCTGCTCCTATCTCTTCTGTTCTTATGAACAAGGGACCATCATTGCCAATAGGCCTTGTCTATCTTAGTCACATTGGTGATCCACCTCAGCCATGTCCAGTTACAGCCTCAAATCGTCTGTTTGCGCGAGCAAGACTTCAACTCTGTAAACCGAGGGAGAGATTGGGCAGCAATGCAGTCAGTCAGCTCGAGTTAGATTGAGCAGGATGTGGATTGTGTGGGAATCCATGAGCTCTGTATTGATCTGATGGACATCAATCACTGATGAAACACCTCTGGGATGAGATGGAGATCTAATTGTTTTCTCTGTTCAATGCCAACAGATGGTTTGTTTTTTTATTTCGTTATTGCACAGGTTTGTGCTCAATACTTACAACAATTTGTATTTATACAGCGCCTTTAATGTAGTAAAACGTCCCAGGGCGCTTCACTGGAGCGATTATCAAACAAAATTTGACACCGAGCCACATAAGGAGATATTAGGACAGGTGACCAAAAGCTTGGTCAAAGAGGTCGGGTTTAAGGAGCATCTTAAAGGAGGAGAGAGAGGCGGAGAGGTTTAGGGAGGGAATTCCAGAGCTCAGGGCCCCAGGCAGCTGAAGTCACGGCCGCCAATGGTGGAGCGATTAAAATCGGGGATGCACAAGAGGCCGGAATTGGAGGAGCGTAGAGATCTGGGAGGGTTGTAGGGCTGCAGACAGTTCTTAAATGTTCACCTGAGAGGGCAGATGGGGCCTCGGTTTAACGTCTCATCTGAAAGATGGCGCCTCCGATAGTGCAGCGCTCCCTTAGTACTGCCCCTCCGACAGTGCGGCGCTCCCTCAGTACTGCCCCTCCGACAGTGCAGCGCTCCCTCAGTACTGCCCCTCCGACAGTGCGGCGCTCCCTCAGTACCGCCCCTCCGACAGTGCGGCGCTCCCTCAGTACCGCCCCTCCGACAGTGCAGCGCTCCCTCAGTACTGTCCCTCCAACAGTGCGGCGCTCCCTCAGTACTGCCCCTCCGACAGTGCGGCGCTCCCTCAGTACTGCCCCTCCGACAGTGCAGCGCTCCCTCAGTACTGCCCCTCCGACAGTGCGGCGCTCCCTCAGCACTGCCCCTCCGACAGTGCGGCGCTCCCTCAGCACTGCCCCTCCGACAGTGCGGCGCTCCCTCAGCACTGCCCCTCCGACAGTGCGGCGCTCCCTCAGTACTGCCCCTCCGACAGTGCGGCGCTCCCTCAGTACTGCCCCTCCGACAGTGCGGCGCTCCCTCAGTACTGCCCCTCCGACAGTGCGGCGCTCCCTCAGCACTGCCCCTCCAACAGTGCAGCGCTCCCTCAGTACTGCACTGGAGTGTCAGCCTGGATTGTGGGGCTCAAGTCTCTGAAGTGGGACTTGAACAACAACTTGTATTTATCCAGCGCCTTTAACGTAGTAAAACGTCCCAAGGCGCTCCACAGGAGCGATTATCGAACAAAATTTGACACCGAGCCACATAAGGAGATATTAGGGACAGGCGACCAAAAGCTTGGTCAAAGAGGTCGGTTTTAAGCAGCGTCTTAAAGGAGGAGAGAGAGGTGGAGAGGATTAGGGAGGGAATTCCAGAGATTAGGGCCAGAACATCCGAAGGAATCCCATTCACATCCAAAGCTTGATGATCATGCTCACGGTTCCCGAATCATTGCACGGCCTTCCTTCGCCCAGGCTAACTTTCTTTTTTTGTTACTGGTATGTGCCAGTACATTGCCTGAGAATGGGTGCGATTTTAATCCGACTCGCTCAGCAGAAATCTGGCAGGTGAGCAGTTAAAATCGCCCTGGTTCTTACCTGTCCGAAAGCCGCCATGATCGCAACGCCTGCGATTTTAACCTGCTCTCCTGAGCAGGCGGCAAGGACACGCGCCCGGAGCCAACAGGGTCCTTCTTTACATTATGCACGGTGTGGCCCAATGACATCATTGAGACCCGACTGTAATTTTAACCCAGGCCTGAGCGGGGGAACCCACCTGGAATTAAAATCGGGGCCAATCCACAGTCAGCTGATGTTGTACAGAAAATATGGTCACAGAGTTTGTAGATAGACTTCAGAAATTTGCTCCACAGTGCCACCTAAAGTCATAGCCTGCAACTGCACTGTGACAGTTGACATAGCAAAATTGAATGGAGATACAGATATAGTGACTTACATGTTGGTGTAAGAGCGTGACCAAAAATCGTGACAACAGTAAATAAGGTTTTTTTATTCGTTCATGGGATGTGGGCATTGCTGGCAAGGCCCGGCATTTATTGCCCATCCCTAGTTACCCTTGAGAAGGTGGTGGTGAGCCGCCTTCTTGAACCGCTGCAGTCCGTGTGGTGAAGGTGCTCCCACAGTGCTGTTAGGGAGAGAGTTCCAGGATTTTGACCCAGCGACGATGAAAGAACGGCCAATATGGTTCCGAGTCCGGATGGTGTGTGACTTGGAGGGGAACTTGGAGGTGGTGGTGTTCCCATGCACCTGTTGCCCTTGTCCTTCTAGGTGGTGGAGGTCGCGGGTTTGGGAGGTGCTGCCGAAGAAGACTTGGACAGGAAATGTGCAACCTAGAGAAACAGATATATAGACATCGATATATATATAAATGCATCGTAGGTAACATTGGCGCAGACGCTATGGGCCAAATGGCCTCCATCTGTGCTGTACTATTCTAAGTCCATTGAAAAAGGCCTCAGCATTCTCCCACGATAAGAGGCAATGGAGGACTTACCATCGCAGAATCCCCCACCATCAACATCCTGGGGGTCACCATTGACCAGAAACTTAACAGGACCAGCCACATTAATACTGTGGCTACAAGACCAGGTCAGAGGCTGAGTATTCTGCAGTGAGTGTCTCACCTCCTGACTCCCCAAAGCCTTTCCACCATCTGCAAGGCACACGTCAGGAGTGTGATGGAATACTCTTCACTTGCCTGGGTGAGTGCAGCTCCAACAGCACTCAAGAAGCTCGACACCATCCAGGACAAAGCAGCCCGCTTGATTGGCACCCCATCAACCACCTTAAACATTCACTCCCTCCACCACCGGCGTACCGTGGCTGCAGTGTGTACCAGCTACAAGATGCGCTGCAGCAACTCGCCAAGGCTTCTTTGGCAGCACCTCCAAAACCCGCGACCTCCTCCACCTAGAAGGACAAGGGCAGCAGGCACACGGGAACACCACCACCTCCAAGTTCCCCTCCAAGTCACACACCATCCTGACTTGGAAATATATCGGCCGTTCCTTCATCGTCGCTGTGTCAAAATCCTGGAACTCCCTCCCTAACAGCACTGTGGGAGCACCTTCACCACACGGACTGCAGCGGTTCAAGAAGGCAGCTCACCACCACCTTCTCAAGGGGCAACTAGGGATGGGGCAATAAATGCTGGGCCTTGCCAGCGACGCCCAGATCCCAGAAATGAATGAAAAATGACTCAGAAGATTCCCTCTTCTGAAAAATTGTCAAGTTTGTCTTTCATCTCTGAAAAAAACCTTGTCAGTTTATCTCATCGGCAGCACCCTCACCTCCTGAATCAGTAGGTCATGTATTCAAGCCCCAGCCCAGAGACTTGAGCACATAATCCAGGCCA
Organism: Squalus acanthias; assembly: GCA_030390025.1. NCBI lineage: Eukaryota > Metazoa > Chordata > Chondrichthyes > Squaliformes > Squalidae > Squalus > Squalus acanthias. The sequence continues at coordinate 1,587,809 of JASTWF010000072.1, forward strand.
ACACTCCCAGTGCAGTACGGAGGGAGCGCCACACTGTCGGAGGGTCAGTACTGAGGGAGCGCCGCACTGTCGGAGGGGCGGTACTGAGGGAGCGCCGCACTGTCGGAGGGGCAGTACTGAGGGAGTGCCGCACTGTCAGAGGGGCAGTACTGAGGGAGCGCCGCACTGTCGGAGAGGCGGTGCTGAGGGAGCGCCGCACTGTCAGAGGGGCAGTACTGAGGGAGCGCCACACTGTCGGAGGGGCAGTACTGAGGGAGCGCCGCACTGTCGGAGGGGCGGTGCTGAGGGAGCGCCGCACTGTCGGAGGGGCAGTACTGAGGGAGCGCCGCACTGTCGGAGGGGCTGTACTGAGGGAGCGCCGCACTGTCGGAGGGGCGGTACTGAGGGAGCGCCGCACTGTCGGAGGGGCGGTACTGAGGGAGCGCCGCACTGTCGGAGGGGCGGTACTGAGGGAGCGCAGCACTGTCGGAGGGGCGGTACTGAGGGAGCGCCGCACTGTCGGAGGGGCAGTACTGAGGGAGCGCTGCACTGTCGGAGGGGTGGTACTGAGGGAGCGCCGCACTGTCGTAGGGAGAGCACTGAGGGAGTGCCGCACTGTCGGAGGGGCGGTACTGAGGGAGCGCTGCACTGTCGGAGGGACAGCACTGAGGGAGTGCTACACTGTCGGAGGTGCCATCCTTTGGAGGAGGCTTTAAACCGAGGCCCCGTCTGCTCTCTCAGGTGGACGTAAAAGGTCCCACGCCCACTATTGGAAGAGCAGGGGGAGTTCTCCCCGGTGTCCTGGGGCCAATATTTATCCCTCAACCAACATCGTTAAAAACAGATGATCTGGTCATTAACACATTGCTGTTTGTGGGAGCTTGCTGTGTGCCAATTGGCTGCTGCGTTTCCCACATCACAACAGTGACCACACTTCAAAAAGTACTTAATTGGCTGTAAAGCGCTTTGAGACGTCCGGAGGCGCTGTAGAAACTCAAGTCTTTTTGTCCATAGTTGGCTGAGGTACCAGAGAGTGAATCCGTGATCAGGAAATGAGGGGAGAAATATGGGAAAAGGCGGAAAATCGAGCACTCTCCCTGGTTGCGGCTGTTGCCAAGCATTCGCCGAATTGACTGCGGAAGATAATTTTCCATCTGCTCCACTTCTTATTGACGCCAGCCAGTTTAGCAGACTTAAGATGTTAATACCGTCTCGATGAGGGGAGAATTACATCAGCCATTTTCAGGATCAGCTGAATTTTGACCTCTCTGGGAGTGATGGCACGGTCCGGATCACACAGAGGCTCAGCTGTGTGCTCAGGTTCAAAGTTCAGTCCCATCGATTCTCACTATCTTCGCAAACTAGACAGAGTGGACAGGAAGGAGATATTTCCCTTAGCAGGGAGGTCAATAACCAGGGGGGCAGAGATTTAAAGTAATTGGTAGAAGGATTAGAGGGGAGTTGAGGAGAACTTTTTTCACCCAGAGGGTGGTGAGGGTCTGGAACTCACTGCCTGAAAGGGTGGGAGAGGCAGAAACCCTCATCACATTTAACAAGTACTTGGATATGCAGTTGAAGTGCTGTAACCTACAGGGCTACGGACCAAGAGCTGGAAAGTGGGATTAGGCTGGATGGCTCTTTTTCAGCCAGCACGGACACGATGGGCCGAATGGCCTCCTTCTGTGCTGTAAACTTCAAGATTCTATGATTCAACTGATCATTCCCAATCGATCCGGTAATTAATCAGATTTTAGGAGCGTGGGAACAGGAGGAGGCCATTAAGCTCCCCACCCCACCCACCCCGAGCCTGTTGCGCCATTCAATGAGATCATGGCTGACCTGTGACCTAACGCCACATGTATATCTCCCAATACAGAGAAGGACTCCGGAACGTATGTGACTCTGGCAAGGCCGGCCCATCGCAGGGTCAACCACTCAACGTCCCAAGATGGCACTACGACCGCCCCAAGGTGACGGTTCAACCTGAATCAGTTCACCACAAAGCAGAGTCTAGATCCAGGGGTCACAGTCTCGGAATAAGGGGTCGGCCATTTAGGACTGAGATGAGGAGGAATTTCTTCACTCAGAGGGTGGTGAATCTTTGGAGAACTCCCCCTGCTCTTCCAATAGTGGGCGTGGGACCTTTTACGTCCACCTGAGAGAGCAGACGGGGCCTCGGTTTAAAGCCTCCTCCAAAGGATGGCACCTCCGACAGTGTAGCACTCCGTCAGTGCTGTCCCTCCGACAGTGCGGCGCTCCCTCAGTACCACCCCTCCGACAGTGCAGCGCTCCCTCAGTACTGCCCCTCCGACAGTGCGGTGCTCCCTCAGTACCGCCCCTCCAACAGTGCTGCGCTCCCTCAGTACCGCCCCTCCGACAGTGCGGCGCTCCCTCAGTACCGCCCCTCCGACAGTGCGGCGCTCCCTCAGTACTGCCCCTCCGACAGTGCGGCGCTCCCTCAGCACTGCACTGGGAGTGTCAGCCTGGATTTTGTGCTCGAGTCTCTGGAGCACGACTCAAACCCACAACCTGCTGACTCAGAGAGCGTGAGTGGCTACCCACTGAGTCACAGCTGACTCCGCACCCAGTCTCCACGTGTGACCCTAGACAGGCGAGCATCGACAAGGCTGTTCGATCGGTGAGAATATCGGAACGCAGCACGTGTCCCCTCTCCCGGGGGTCCCGTGGGGGTCGCTGTGGGCAGTGGGATCCCCAACTGATATTTCTGTGCCAAGCCTAGAGGTGCTGAAGACAATCGCAAGACATCCTTCGCACCCCCCAAGCAACTGCCCGGCTTATATCAGCTACCTCAGCACAGAGCACACATTAATCTGTTCTGTGTGCCTTGCCAACCACTCGGCCAGCGAGGCAGTGTTAAAGACCTAGTTTTACGCTGGAACCTTGGTGAGTATTTTGAGTTACTGCCAACTATAGTGGCCCCGGGTAAAGAAGAGGTAACAGTGGGACACCTTGATGTTGGTAGATGTAATGAGAATGTCTGATGGGCAGGTTGGCCAACTCCATCGCCACTGGAATTCGATGGGCCTGGATCATCATCAGATGCTGCATCTGAATAATGACAATGTACCACTGTATGGGGCACCTCTCCCTCTCTCACTCTCTGTCTCCCTCTCTCCCTCTCTTTCTCTCCCCCTCTCTCTCTATCTCCCCCTCTCCCTCTCTCTCCCTCTCTCTCTCCCTCTCCCTGTCCCTCTCTCCCTGTCCCTGTCCCTCTCCCTCTCTCCCTGTCCCTGTCCCTCTCCCTCCTCTCTCTCTCCCTCTCTCCCGCTCCCTCCCTCCCTCTCTCCCACTCTCTCTCTCCCTCCCTCTCTCCCACTCTCTCCCTCTCTCTCTCTCACTCTCACTCTCACACTCCCTCCCTCCCTCCCTCTCTCTCTCCCTGTCCCTCTCCCTCTCTCTCCCTCTCCTTCCCTCTCTCTCTCCCTCTCTTTCTCTCCCTCATCTCTCTCCCTCTCCCACTCTCTTTCTCTCTCCCTCTCCCTCCCTCTCTCCCTTTCTCTCTCGCTCTCTCCCCCCCTCTCTCTCGCTTTCTCTCTATTTCTCTCTTTCTCTTACTCTCTTTTTTCTCTTCCTCACTCTTTTTTTTCTTTCTCTTTTTCTCTCTCCCCCATTTCTCGCTCTTTCTCTCTCTGTCTCTTCCTCTTTTTGCTCTGCCTCTTATTTCTCTCTCTCTCTCTCTGTCTCTTTCTCTCCCTCTCTCTCTCTCCTCGTCCTCCCCCCTCCCAGCACCATATTGAAAGGATTGATTCGCTCGGAGCTGTGGCAGGGAGGGGGACGTGGGGCAGCGCCAGCCTTGGCTGTCGAGCCTGGCTCCCCGCGACGGACATTGTTTGCTGCCAGTTCAAACGGCTTGGTGTCAGAGTCAAAACAACACTTGGCGAAATATCTGGGCTGTGGCGCTGGCTCTGGAGCCGCTGTGGGGAATCTTCACTTGCGGCTTTTTGTGTATGTGATTACTCTTGCGTCAGCGGTTTATTTATCCCTCTTTATCTAACGCTGGGAGAGAGAAAAAAACACTTTGTAGCCGTGGCAACCACGGTGATCAGTCTACTGTGAAGCCAGTAAGATTGCAGACTGACTGAAGCTCTGATCCGAACCTCTTACACCAGCCTGCCTGTAGTCTATTAAGGAGAATTGCTGCGATGTACATATCAAGTGTCGCAGATGATTAACGGGGTTAGCGGGAGGGGGCGGGTGGCAAGTCTTGGGTGGCTGCTCAGCGGGGGGGGGTGGGGGCGGTGGTGGCACAGTGGTTATGGTTACTGGGCTAGTAATCGCCCAGGGCTGGGGATCTCATGCAGACGTGCAGTTCAAATCACTATCCCAGCTGCTCGGAGTTCAAATTCAATTTATTGAATATATCTGGTATAAAAAGCTAGTACGTCACAACGAGATTATGCCATTCAGCCCCTCCAGCCTGTTCCGCCATTCAGTGAGATCGCGGCTGATCTGCGACCTAACTCCATCCACCCGCCTTTGGCCTACATCCCTTAATACCCTTCGGTTAACAGAAATCTATCAATCTCCGATTTAAAATTAACAATTGATCTCGCATCGATTACCATTTGCGGAAGAGAGTTCCAAACTTCCTTTGTGTGTCGAAGTGTTTCCTAACTTCACTCCTGAAAGGTCTGGCTCTAATTTTTAGACTCTGCCCCCTAGTCCTAGACTCCCCAACCAGCGGAAATAGTTTCTCTCTCTCTACCCTATCAGTTCCCCTTAATATCCTGAAAATTTCAATCAGATCCCCCCTTAACCTTCTAAATTCAGGGAATATAACCTTAATAAGAACATAAGAAAGAGGAGCAGGAGGAGGCCATTCGCCTCCTCGAGCCTGCTCCGCCATTCAATGAGATCATGGCTGATCTTCTGCCTCAACTCCATTCACCGGCCTTATTGCCATATCCCTTGATGCCCTTACTAGTCAGAAATCTATCGACTCCTGTTTTGAATATACCCAATGACTGAGCCTCCACAGCCCTCTGGGGTAGAGAATTCCAAAGATTCACCACCCTCTGTGTGAAGAAATTTCTTCTCATCTCCGTCTTGAATGGCCTACCCTTTATCTTGAGGCTGTGGCCCCTGGTTCTAGACTCCCCAGCCAAGGGAAACATTCTCCCAGCATCCGCCCTATCAAGCCCTGTAATAATTTTGTATGCTTCAATGAGATCCCCTCTCATTCTTCTGAATTCAAGAGAATACAGGCCTAGTTTACTCAATCTCTTCTCATACGACAGTCCCGCCATCCCAGGAATCAATCTCGTGAACCTTTGTTGCACTCCCTCTATGGCAAGTATATCCTTCCTTAGGTAAGGAGACCAAAATTGTACACAGTACTCCAGGTGTGGTCTCACCAAGGCCATATATGATTGGAGTAAGACTTCTTTACTCCTGTACTCAAATCCTCTTGTAATGAAGGCCAGCATACCATTTGCCTTCCTAATGGTTTGCTGCACCTGCACATTCACTTTCAGTGACTCATGTATAATGACACCCAGGTCCCTTTGAGCATCTGCATTCCCCAATCTTTCACCATTTAGGAAATACTCTGCCTTTCTGCTTTTTCTACCAAAGTGGATAACTTCACATTTATCCACATTATATTCCATCCGCCATGTTCTCGCCCACTCACTGAGCCTGTCGAGATCCCCCTGAAGCCTCTTCACATCCTCCTCACAACTGACACTGACACCTAGCTTTGTATCATCAGCAAATTTGGAAATGTTACATTTCGTCCCCTCATCCAAATCATTGATATAGATTGTGAATAGCTGGGGCCCAAGCACCGATGTAATCTCTCTTCATAATTTAACCCTTGGAGTCCGGGTATCATTCTGGTAAACCTACGCTGCACTCCATCCAAGGCCAATATATCCTTCCTAAGGTGTGGTGCCCAGAACTGCTCCCAGTGCTCCAGGTGTGGTCTCACCAGGTGTGGTCTAACCAGGGTTTTATACAGCTACAGCATAACTTCTACCTCCTTGTACTCTAGTCCTCTCGATATAAAGGCCAGCATCCCATTAGCCTTTTTGATCACTTTCTGCACTTGTTCATGACATTTTAATGATCTATGTACCTGGACCCTCAGTAAGGGGGACCATAAAAATACCGGATTGCCATAATAACCCATCTGGTTCACTGATGTCCTTTAGGGAAGGAAATCTACCGCCCTTACCCGGTCTGGCTGGTATGTGACTCCAGACCCACCGCAAGGTGGTTGACTCTTAACCGCCCTCTGAAATGGCCCAGCGAGACACTCAGTTGCACCAAACCGCTATGACAAAGTCACTGTGGGAGTACCTTCACCGCGCGGACTGCAGCGGTTCAAGAAGGCGGCTCACCACCACCTTCTCAAGGGGCAATTAGGGATGGGCAATAAATGCTGGGCCTTGCCCACATCCCGTGCATGAATATAAACAAAAGCCTGCTTTTGGCGCTAATTACATTCCACTGGCGGAAGGGTGGCTAACCAGAGGACACAGATTGAAGGTAATTGGCAAAAGAACCAGAGGAGGATTTGAGCAATGTTCCCCCTAATGGTTTTTTTTGCGGGGGTGGGGGGGCATGCGGTCCCTGTGCGGCCCATTCAAAATTTCGCGAAAACTCCCGTTTTGAAAATCGCGGAATCTCTAGACAGCTGCGCAGCCGTTTAGCGGGAACGTTGGAGACGAGGAGAATTTTTTTTTTACGCAGCGAGTTGTTGTGATCTGGAACGCGCTGCCTGAAAGGGCGGTGGAAGCAGATTCAATAGTAACTTTCAAAAGAGGAATCGGATAAATACTGGAAGGAGAAAAATTCGCAGGGCTGTGGGGAGAGAGCGGGGGGAGTGGGATTAATCAGAAGGCACTTTCAAAGCGCCGGCACAGGCACAATGGGCCGAATGGCCTCCTCCCGTGCTGTAAGGGTCTATACTCTTGAGGAGCTGTCGGGAAAATAATAATGGACAGAAGATCACATGGGGTGTGCTGCCTGCTGTGTCTACATTCCCGATGAATGCTTCTGACAAATTGTGAGACTAATTGGCTGGCTCTTTCACAGACTTAAGCACAAGAATCTAGGCTGATTTCCCAGTGCCAGTACTGAGGGAGCCCCGCACTGTCGGAGGGGCAGTACTGAGGGAGCCCCGCACTGTCGGAGGGGCAGTACTGAGGGAGCGCCGCACTGTCGGAGGGGCAGTACTGAGGGAGCGTCGCACTGTCGGAGGGGCAGTACTGAGGGAGCGCCGCACTGTCGGAGGGGCGGTACTGAGGGTGCGCCGCACTGTCGGAGGGGCAGTACTGAGGGAGCGCCGCACTGTTGGAGGGCAGTACTGAGGGAGCGCCGCACAGTCGGAGGGTCAGTACTGAGGGAGCGCCGCACTGTCGGAGGGGCAGTACTGAGGGAGCGTCGCACTGTCGGAGGGGCAGTACCGAGGGAGCGCCGCACTGTCGGAGGGGCGGTACTGAGGGTGCGCCGCACTGTCGGAGGGGCAGTACTGAGGGAGTGCCGCACTGTCAGAGGTGCCGTCTTTCGGATGAGAGGTTAAACCGAGGTCCCGTCTGCTCTCTCAGGTGGAAGTAAAAGATCCCACGGCCACTATTTGGAAGAAGAGCAGGGGGAGTTCTCCCCGGTGTCCTGGCCCAATATTTATCCCTCAACCAACATCATTAAAACAGATGGTCTGGTCATTATCACATTGCTGTTTGTGGGAGCTTGCTGTGCGCAAATTGGCTGCCACGTTTCCTACATTACAACAGTGACCACACTCCAAAAAGTACTTCATTGGCTGTAAAGTGCTTTGGGACATCCGGTGGTCGCTAGATAAATGCAGGACTTTCTTTTTTCTTTCAACGAGCCAGCACAAAGCGCGATGGGCCAAATGGGCTCCCTCTGTGCTGTGTGATGCTATGGCACAGAGCTCCACACTGATGAACAGTTCAACATTCACTGACATTCAGTGTAGGATTGAGGGTGGCCTCAATTGAGAGGAGCGAGGATGGTGCCAGTTCTCTCTTGCTCGCGTATACGCTTGGGGAAGACTTGGAGCAAAGCGTACGCCGTCACCCCAAAGAGCTTTCTTCACTTGTCGAGTCAAATGATGTGCCCTAGGAGCTTACAAAATATTGATCACACCCTGCAATCAATAATAAGACAGAAGGGCAAGAAGGATTGGGGACAGGGATTGGACAGAAACAAAATCAAAATGCTAGCACTCTCCTTGGGTGAGTTACACCTCAAACACGGGTGTTTTGAGTCGGGAAAGATTGCATTTTTATGATAGCCACAGCATAAGAACATAAGATGCAGGAGCAGGAGTAGGTCATTTGGCCCCTCGAGCCTGCAACGCCATTCAATAAGATCATGGCTGTTCTGATCTTGGCCTCAACTCCACTCCCCTGCCCGCTCCCCATAACCCTCGATTCCGATTTGGACAATCCCGTGGACTGCATTGTCTACACTTGTGTTTCAACCACTTTGAACCATTCGGGAAAAGGTCATCTGCACCCGTGGCCTGTTAGTGCCATGTACTCTGCGGAGTTTAGAAGAATGAGAGGTGATCTCATTGAAACGTATAAGATTCTGAGGGGGATTGACAGGGTAGATGCTGAGAGGCTGTTTCCCCCTGGCTGGAGTGTCTAGAACCAGGGGTCACAGTCTCAGGATAAGGGGTCGGCCATTGAAGACTGAGATGAGGAGGAATTTCTTCACTCAGAGGGTGGTGAATCTTTGGAATTCTCTACCCCAGAGGGCTGTGGATGCTCAGTCGTTGAGTATATTCAAGACAGAGATCGATAGATTTTTGGACTCTAGGGGAATCAAGGGATATGGGGATAGTGCGGGAAAGTGGAGTTGAGGTCGAAGATCAGCCATGATCTTATTGAATAAGAACATAAGAATATAAGAAATAGGAGCAGGAATAGGCCACTTGGCCCCTCGAGCCTGCTCTGCCATTCAATAAGATCATGGCTGATCTGATCTTGGGGGCTCAAAGCCACTTCCCTGCCCGCTCCCCGTAACCCTTCACTCCCTTATCTTGCAAAAATTTGTCTATCTCCACTTTAAATGTATTTAATGACCCAGCCTCCACGGCTCTCTGGGGCAGAGAATTCCACAGATTTACGACCCTCTGAGAGAAGAAATTCCTCCTCATCTCAGTTCTAAAAGGGCGACCCTTTATTCTGAGACTGTGCCCCCGAGTTCTAGATTTCCCCACGAGGGGAAACATCCTCTCTGCATCTACCTTGTCGAGCCCCCTCAGTATCTTATATGTTTCGATAAGATCACCTCTCATTCTTCTAAATTCCAATCAGTATAGGCCCAGCCTGCTCAACCTTTCCTCATAAGTCAAACCCCCTCATCTCTGGAACTAACCTAATGAATCGTCTCTGAACAATGCAAGTATATCCTTCCTTAAATAAGGAGACCAAAACTGTACGCAGTGCTCAAGGTGTGGTCTCACCAATACCCTATACAGTTGTAGCAGGACTTCCCTGCTTTTATACTCCAACCCCCTTGAAATAAAGGCCAACATTCCATTTGCCTTTTTTGATTACTTGCTGTACCTGCATGCTAACTTTTTGTGTTTCATGCACAAGGACCCCCAGGTCCCTCTGAACTGCAGCATTTTGTAATCTCTCTCCTTTTAAGTAATAGTTTGCTTTTTTATTTTTCCTGCCAAAATGGATAACCTCGCACTTTCCCACATTATACTCCATCTGCCAAATGTTTGCCCACTCACTTAGCCTGTCTATATCCCTTTGCAGATTCTTTGAGTCCTCTGCACAACTTGCTTTCCCACCTATCTTTGTATCATCTGCAAACTTGGCCACATTACACTCGATCCCTTCATCCAAGTCATTAATGTAGATTGTAAATAGTTGGGGCCCCAGCACCGGTCACCGTGGCACCCCACTAGTTACCGTTTGCCAACCGGAAAATGATCCATTTATCCCGACTCTCTGCTTTCTGTTAGTTAGCCAATTCTCTATCCATGCTAATATATTACCCCCAACTCCGTGAGCTCTTATCTTATGCAGTAACCTTTTATGTGGCACCTTATCGAATGCCTTCTGGAAATCCAAATACACCACACCCACTGGCTCACCTTTGTCCACCCTACTTGTTACATCCTCAAAGAACTCCAGCAAATTTGTTAAACATGATTTCCCTTTCCTAAATCCATGCTGACTGTTTGGAGCAGGCTCGAGGGGCCGTATGGCCTACTCCTACTCCTATTTTTGATGCTCTTCTAAGAAATAGCTTTGCACAAGACAGACTTGTATTTAGTGTTCTTGAGGAGCGTGACTTTGGCCTTTAGGGTTTTAGGCCCGCTGAGATTTTTCTCACTCTAGATGTTTGTCACGTACTGTTAAGAGCGGCAGGTCTTCGCTCTCAGTGGCCCGCGTGCTTGTGATGTTCACTGACCCTGGTGCTGTGCACTAGTGTTGTCACAGTCACTGGCTTTTAGCCTCTTACCAAGACCAATCCCATGACTGCTGGCCCCTTGGCTTATTTTTGATAGCAGTCAAGCAGCATGCAGATGCTGAAGCTGGAGTTGGCGGTACAGATCTGGTCTAAGGCGCCCACCTCCCACTGGATGCGGGAGGAGGTGGTGTGGGGGTCAGGTTCGGGGTCAGGTTCCAGCTCAGTTGTAGACACCTGTAGATAGATCAGTAGCATCTGCTCCCATCTCGGCCCATTTGCTGTCTTTGTCACCTCCAGAGTCTGAGGGCTGGATTTTCTCAATGGAGACGAGTTGGAGGCGGGACTGCTGCTTGTCGTGTCAATGTCCCGCCTCCATCCTCGCCTGACCAACCAGCGGGATTTTCCCCTGATTGAGCTTGTTAAGCCCGCCCTGCGGGCTCAGCAGGCCAATTAGGGAGGAAGTCACTGACAGAGCACGTCAACGTCAGACGTGCTAGCTGTCAAGACTTCTTGAAAGAAGAAATGTCAGCGTTTGACAGCTCTGTGAAGCTGTCAAACACTGACATTCTCTGTAGTTTGATGAGTCCTTGTGTTCAGGACTCATCAAACCTTTCAACTTTGTCGATTTCAGATGGCTGTTGGTTCGGAGGATCCAATAGCCAGTCTGTGAAATCGACAAGGAGGATGTCGGGTCTCCCGATCCAGGGTGGATGAAGGCTGTAGGAAGAAAACAAGGTAAGTGAACATTTTTTATCACTCACCTTACATACTTACCACTCTACACTTGCACCCATCACTCACCTCTACACCTTACTTCCAGGTGCCTCCGACCACCGCAGACCTCCTCCATGTCTCCTCCAACCCGGCAGGGTTCTCCGAGGTCAGGAAGCCTGCACCTGAGAAGGCAAAATGGCACTAATTCTTTTTCCTGCCTGTTAACTACCTGTTAACAGGCAGTTAAAAGGATTTAATCCCTATCCTGCCTCCAGGAGATGGGACCCGAAGCAGCACATCCTCCCGCCTCCTGGCAAAAGGGCACGGAGGCGGGATGGGGGCGGGTTTGCCATCCGCCCCCACTTTCTGCTACTTTACCGGCAGTCCCGCCTCCACGCCCGCCTCCTCGAGGCTGAGAAAATCCAGACTCTTATTATTCCAACGTTCTCCTGGCTGGCCTCCCATTCTCCACCCTCTGCTGCAAACCTCAGCTCATCCAAGTCTCTGCTGCCACTATTATATCCCACATTACAGACTGGGCTCTTTGTCAGAGGGTCAGAGTTCAAGCCCGCCTACCTTCCCCTCTGCGGGTTTCTACCATCCAATCATCTGCTGTACCGGGCGCTGGTGAGACCACACCTGGAGTGCTGCGTACAGTTTTGGTCTCCTTATTTAAGGAGGGATATACTTGCATTGGAGGCAGTTCAGAGAAGATTCACGAGGTTGATTCCTGAGGTGAAGGGGTTGTCTTATGAAGAAAGGTTGAGCAGGTTGGGCCTATACTCATTGGAGTTTAGAAGAATGAGAGGGGATCTTATTGAAAGATTCTGAGGGGGCTTGACAGAGTAGATGCAGGGAGGATAATTCCCCTCGTGGGGTAATCTAGAACTAGGGGGCATAATTTCAGAATAAGGGGTCGTCCATTTAAGACTGAGATGAGGAGGAATTTCTTCTCTCAGAGGGTGGTGAATCTTTGGAATTCTCTACCCCAGAGGGCTGTGGAGGCTGGGTCATTAAATATATTTAAGGTGGAGATAGACAGATTTTTGAACAATAAGGGAGTCAAGGGTTATGGTGAGCGGGCAGGGAAGTGGAGTTGAGGCCAAGATCAGATCAGCCATGATCTTATTGGATGGCGGAGCAGGCTCGAGGGGCCAAATGACCGACTCCTGCCCCTATTTCTGATGTTCTTATGCTGCCCCTTGACGACATCACCGCGCAGACGTTGCGTCAGCCTCCGCGTGTGGGCTGGCAAAGCCCGGCCTCCCTGCCACCTCCCTCCGTTGGTTCTGTTTCATCGGATTGCTTGTCCGACATCCAGCCTTGTCTGAGACGCCATTCCCTCCAGTCAGAATCACCATCCCCCTGCCGCCAACTCCATCCCTTCGCCACCGATTCCCACCCCAGTCCCTGTCTCGGGCTGACTAACTAACCCACACCTCAACCAGCATAACTACCTCACCCACCCCACAGAGAGCATCCCTGGAGTCTCCAGGAATCACTGAAAGTTAACAGGCAGGTACAGCAAGCAATTAGGAAAGCAAATGGTCTGTTGGCCTTTATTACAAGAGGATTTGAGTATAAGAGTAAAGACGTCTTACTGCAATTATATAGGGCCCTGGTGAGACCACACTATTGAGTACAGTTTTGGTCTCCTTACCTAAGGAAGGATATACTTGCCATAGAGGGAGAGCAACGAAGGTTCACCAGACTGGTTCCTGGGATGGGGGGATTGTCCTATGAGGAGAGATTGAGTAGACTAGGCCTATGTTCTCTAGAGTTTAGAAGAATGAGAGGTGATCTCATTGAAACATACAAAATTCTTACAGGGCTTGACAGGGTAGATGCAGGGAGGCTGTTTCCCCCTGGCTGGGGAATCTAGAACCAGGGGTCACAGTCTCAGGATAAGGGGTCGGCCATTTAGGACTGAGATGAGGAGAAATTTCTTCACTCAGAGGGTGGTGAATCTTTGGAATTCTCTACCCCAGAGGGCTGTGGAGGCTCAGTCGTCAAGGCAGAGATCGATGGATTATTGGATATTAAGGGAATCAAGGGATATGGGGATTGGGCGGGAAGGTGGAGTTGAGGTCGAAGATCAGCCATGATCTTATTGGAATGGCGGAGCAGGCTCGAGGGGCCGAATGGCCGACTCCTGCTCCGATTGCTTACGGTTCTTATGACCAGCATCACGAGCTAGCCCGCACCAGAGAGAGAGCATCTGCCAACACTGACTTTGAGATGAGTCTCAAACGACAGGGCTGTCTTATTGAATTCAGCTCCCACTTCCTACACTGTCCACGTCCATTTAAAAATAGGTCCAGAGCTGGGTCGTTAACCTCTTGTGTGGAGCGTGATTGTTAAAGCACTAATGCACGGCACCAGGGGTCGGTTAATCCACCAACCCAGCGGCCACTGGGAGCCCAGACCTGCTGCTCTTTCCAGTATGTGATAAATATCTAGCGGGAGATGATGCTCAGAGGGCGTCCGACCCTAAAGGCCAATGTCGCACTCCTCAAGCACATTAAGTATAAATCTGTTTTGTGTAGAACTAGATCTTTATGGCACTTAGAGGCCGCAGCTGGAGGTCTCCTTTACTCAGCAGTAAAAGTGGTTCACACCGATCGAAAAACCAAGTGTACACAATACAATTTATGACACTTTCAACTTGTTAAGAAGCTCCAAAAAATGCAGACACCTCGACGCCAGTCATTGGTGATTCAGGTACAATTCCCCTAAAGAACGTGTTGGCACTTGACTTGGTTCGCAACCTACCTTCTCTATTTTACTTATCCTCTTCTGAACACTCCTCTCTTGCCCCTCCGAATCAACAAGACTCCCCCCCCACTCCGCCCCCGACCCCATCCTACCCACTCTCCCTCCTCACATTGTTAATGTCTCAATTTGTCGCCTCGTAGGAACATAGGAACAGGAGGAGGCCATTCAGCCCTTCAAACCTGTTACCATAGGAAGAGGAGGAGGCCATTCAGCCCCTCGAGCCTGTTACACAGGAAGAGGAGGAGGCCATTCAGCCCCTCGAGCCTGTTACCATAGGAAGAGGAGGAGGCCATTCAGCCCCTCGAGCCTGTTACCATAGGAAGAGGAGGAGGTCATTCAGCCCCTCGAGCCTGTTACCATAGGAACAGGAGGAGGCCATTCAGCCCCTCGAGCCTGTTACCATAGGAAGAGGAGGAGGCCATTCAGCCCCTCGAGCCTGTTACCATAGGAACAGGAGGAGGCTATTCAGCCCCCTCGAGCCTGTTACCATAAGAACAGGAGGAGGCCATTCAGCACCTCGCGCCTGTTACCATAGGAACAGGAGGAGGCCATTCAGCCCCTCGAGCCTGTTCCACCATTCAATGAGCTCATGGCTGATCTGTGACCTAACTCCATTTACCCGCCTTTGCCCCATATCCATTAATACCTTTGGTTAACAAAAATCTCAGATTTAAATTTAACAATTGACCCAGCATCAATTGCCATTTGTGGAAGAGAGTTCCAAACTTCTACCACCCTTTGTGTTTCCTAATTTCACTCCTGAAAAGTCTGGCTCTAATTTTTAGACTATGCCCCCTAGTCCGAGAATCCCCAACCAGCGGAAATAGTTTCTCTCTATCTACCCTATCAGTTCCCCTTAATATCCTGAAATTATTTGTCTTGCCATCTTCTACTCCAACTAATTCTTTCCCGGAACTTCAAATGTCTGGATCCTTCTGCACTCTTTCCTTCCTCTTAAAACGTAAGGTGCTGTCAGCCGTGGCTCTGTGGGTGGCACCCTCACCTCTGAGTCAGAAGGTTGTGGGTTCGAGCCCCACTCCAGAGACTTGAGCACAAAAGATCCAGGCTGACACTCCCAGTGCCAGTACTGAGGGAGCGCCGCACTGTCGGAGGGGCAGTACTGAGGGAGCGCTGCACTGTCGGAGGGGCAGTACTGAGGGAGCGCCGCACTGTCGGAGGGGCAGTACTGAGGGAGCGCCGCACTGTCGGAGGGGCAGTACTGAGGGAGCACCGCACTGTCGGAGGGGCAGTACTGAGGGAGCGCCGCACTGTCGGAGGGGCAGTACTGAGGGAGCGCCGCATTGTCGGAGGGGCGGTACTGAGGGAGCGCCACACTGTCGGAGGGGCAGTACTGAGGGAGCGCCGCACTGTCGGAGGGGCAGTACTGAGGGAGCACCGCACTGTCGGAGGGGCAGTACTGAGGGAGCGCCGCACTGTCGGAGGGGCAGTACTGAGGGAGCGCCGCATTGTCGGAGGGGCTGTACTGAGGGAGCGCCGCACTGTCGGAGGGGCAGTACTGAGGGAGCGCCGCACTGTCGGAGGGGCGGTACTGAGGGAGCGCCGCACTGTCGGAGGGGCGGTACTGAGGGAGCGCTGCACTGTCGTAGGGTCAGTACTGAGGGAGCGCCGCACTGTCGGAGGGCCAGTACTGAGGGAGCGCCGCACTGTCAGAGGGGCAGTACTGAGGGAGCGCAGCACTGTCGGAGGGGCAGTACTGAGGGAGCGCCGCACTGTCGGAGGGGCGGTACTGAGGGAGCGCCGCACTGTCGGAGGGGCGGTACTGAGGGAGCGCCACACTGTCGGAGGGGCAGTACTGAGGGAGCGCCGCACTGTCGGAGGGGCGGTACTGAGGGAGCGCCACACTGTCGGAGGGGCAGTACTGAGGGAGCGCCACACTGTCGGAGGGGCAGTACTGAGGGAGCACCGCACTGTCGGAGGGGCGGTACTGAGGGAGCGCCACACTGTCGGAGGGGCAGTACTGAGGGAGCGCCGCACTGTCGGAGGGGCGGTACTGAGGGAGCGCCACACTGTCGAGGAGCAGTACTGAGGGAGCGCCGCACTGTCGGAGGGGCAGTACTGAGGGAGCGCCGCACTGTCGGAGGGGCAGTACTGAGGGAGCGCCGCACTGTTGGAGGGGCAGTACTGAGGGAGCGCCGCACTGTCGGAGGTGCCCTCTTTCAGATGAGACGTTAAACTGAGGCCTCGTCTGCTCTGTTAGGTGGATCCAAGATCCCATGACACGATTGGAAGGAGAGCAAGGGGAGTTCTCCCAGGAGTCCTGAGCCACCTTTGACCCTCAACCAACATCGCTAAAAACAGATGATCTGGTCATTGTCACATTGCTGTTTGTGGGAGCTTGCTGTGCGCAATTTGGCTGCTGCGTTTCCTACATTGCAACAGTGACAACACTTGAAAAGTACTTCATTGGCTGTAAAGCGCTGTGGGACGTCCTGAGGTCATGAAAGGCGCTGGAGAAATGTAAGTCTTACTTTAAAGCCCCAAGCTTTGCGTTAACTCAATTTATCTCACTATCTTTCCTACTCCATTTCAACGCTCGTGTTCTGCAATTCGGACCGGGTTCTTCACCTGAATTTCTCAATAATTATTTAAAAGAACACGCATTACCCTGCACTAACATTCAACCGTTACACACCCAGAGAAACGTTGACTGCCGAACTGCCGAAGGTGACGGCAATGTTTGGGAGCGATTTGATTATTGACTCGAACGCCACTGAACTTTTATGACAACTTCCAATAAGTGATACCTCAACGGTCCTTGTAGCCATGACCGGGAATGTTGCTCTGGGTATTTTGCTGTTTTCAGCAGCTCCTGATACGTTGAGTGGAGGGAAATAAACTGACCAAAGCCAACTGGACCAGGAACGGATTGAGGTTTCACCTGCCTGTGTGCTCTGCTCTCACGCCAACCTGCATTATTGTGTTCCACTCCCTCCCTTAATTCTCCGGGCACCTTGCATCTTGGGACCCATTGTTCTGGCATCTCCCCAAGGTGATCGCCCACCAGGTTCAGACATTTTGCAATGGCCTGCAGGCTGGAGTGATAATCGGCAAACCTCACTGCACACAAGTAGGTAGATTGAAGCGACATTCCCCTTGCCTGGGTGAGTGCAGCTCCAACAACACTCAAGAAGCTCGACACCATCCAGGACAAAGCAGCCCGCTTGCTCGGCACCCCGTCCACCACCTTAAACATTCACTCCCTCCACCACCGGCGCACCGTGGCTGCAGTGTGTACCATCTACAAGATGCACTGCAGCAACTCGCCAAGGCCTCTTCGGGAGCACCTCCCAAACCCGCCACCTCTTCCACCTAGAAGGACAAGGGCAGCAGGCGCCTGGGAACACCACCACCTCCAAGTTCCCCTCCAAGTCACACACCATCCCGACTTGGAAATACATCGGCCGTTCCTTCATCGTCGCTAGGTCAAAATCCTGGCACTCCCTCCCTAACAGCACTGTGGGAGCACCTTCAGCACACGGACTGCAGCAGTTCAAGAAGGCGGCTCACCACCACCTTCTCAAGGGCAACTAGGGATGGGCAATAAATGCTGGCCTTAGCAGCGACACCCACATCCCATGGATGACTAAAATAAAAGGTCACCCACAGGTAGGTAGATTGGAGTACAGGGAGCGAAGGTCACGAACAGGAGACAGGTCGATTGGAGGGATGGCCTGCAAAATTGTAGAGCGCCCTCCCCTGCTTTTACTTACAGTATTGGGCCATTTGGCGTTTGTTTTACAATCTTATCTGACGAAGGAATCTTTACTGACTTCATAATCACATAATCAATAAGAACATTTTTACCTTTTACACAATCAATGATGGACAAAGCAAAGCAATAAGGCAAGGAGATATTTGGCACGCAGAAGGGATTCCCGCAGCACAAACCAGGAACCAGATGGAGCCTAAACTGAGACAACCTAGCAATGATTAATCTACAGCAGCTTCAAAGCCTGAGCCACTCTCAGTCTGTTAGAACCCATTTTTAATTCACGGTCTCGATCCAACAGGACTGTGAGATTTTTACAGAACCTTTCATGACCCCTCTTGTGACTGGAAGGCTGTTTCCAGTGGGGTTCCGCAGGGCTCAGTACTAGGTCCCTTTGCTTTTTGTGGTGTATATATCAACGATCTTGACTTGAATATCGGGGGTATGATTAAGAAGTTTGCAGATGATACTAAAATCGGCCGTGTGGTTGATACTGAAGAAGGAAGCTGTAGACTGCAGGAAGATATCAATAAATTGGTCAGGTGGGCAGAACAGTGGCAAATGGAATTCAATCCGGAGAAGTGTGAGGTAATGCATTTGGGGAGGGCGAACAATGCAAGGGAATACACATTAAATGGGAGGACACCGAGTAGTGTAGAGGAACAAAGGGACCTTGGAGTGCATGTCCACTGATCCCTGAAGGTAGCAGGCCAAGTAGATAAGGTGGTTAAGAAGGCATACGGAATGCTTGCCTTTATTAGCCGTGGCATAGAATACAAGAGCAGGGGGGGTTATGCTTCAACTGCATAAAACACTAGTTAGGTCTCAGCTAGAATACTGTGTGCAGTTCTGGTCACCACTTTACAGGAAAGATGTGATTGCACTCGAGAGGGTGCAGAGGAGATTTACAAGGATGTTGCCGGGAGTAGAGAATCTTCACTATGAGGAAAGACTGGATAGGCTGGGTCTGTTTTCCTTGGAACAGAGGAGGCTGAGGGGAGACCTGATTGAGGTCTATAAAATTATGAGGGGCATAGATAAAGTGGATAGAAAGGAGCTATTTCCCTTAGCAGAGGGGTCAAAAACTAGGGGGCACAGATTTAAAGTAATTGGTGGAAGGTTTAGAGGGGATTTGAGGGGAAATTTCTTCACCCAGAGGGTTGTGGGGGTCTGGAACTCGCTGCCTGAAAGGGTGGTAGAGGCAGGAACCCTAACCACATTTAAAAAGTACTTGGATGTGCACTTGGGATGCTGTAACCTGCAGGGCTACGGACCAAGAGCTGGGAAGTGGGATTAGGCGGGATAGCTCTTTGTTGGCCGGCGCAGACACGATGGGTCGAAATGCCCTCCTTCTGTGCTGTAACTTTCTATGATTCTATGATTCTCAGGATGCTCCAAAGTGCTTCACATAGTATTTACAGCACAGAAACAGGCCATTTGGCCCAACTGCTCCGTGCCGGTGTTTCTGCTCCACTCGAGCCTCCTCCCACCCCTCTTCATCTCACCCCATTGACATAACCTTCTATTCCTTTCTCCCTCATGTGTTTATCCAGCTTCCCCTTAAATGCATCTACACTATTCGCCTCAACCACTCCCTGTGGTAGCGAGTTCCACATTCTCACCACTCTCTGGGTAAAGAAGTTTCTCCTGAATTCCCTATTGGATTTATTAGTGACTATCTTATATTGATGGGCCCTAGTTCTGGTCTCCCCCACAAGTGGAAACAGCTTGAGGTGTATAAAATTATGAGGGGCCTCGATAGAGTGGATAGGAAGGACCTATTTCCCTTAGCAGAGAGGTCAATAACCAGGGGGCAGAGATTTAAAGTCATTGGTAGAAGGATTAGAGGGGAGTGGAGGAGAACTTTCTTCACCCAGAGGGTGGTGGGGGTCTGGAACTCACTGCCTGAAAGGGTGGTAGAGGCAGAAACCCTCATCAACATTAAAAAAGTATTTGGATGTGCTGTAACCTACAGGGCTACGGACCAAGAGCTGGAAAGTGGGATTAGGCTGGAGAGCTCTTTGTCGGCCGGCACGGACACGATGGGCCGAATGGCCTCCTTCAGATCAGGAAATTTGTATGATTCTATGAATTCTATGATCTTCTCTACTTCTACCCTATCGAACCCTTTCATAATCTTAAAGACCTTTATCAGGTCACCCCTCGATCTTCTCTTTTCTAGAGAAACAAACAGCCAATGAAGTACTTTTTGAAATGTGGTCACTGTTGTAATGTGGGAAACGCGGCAGCCAATTTGCGCACAGCAAGCTCCCACAAACAGCAATGTGATAATGACCAGATAATCTGTTTTAGTGATCGTGATTGAGGGATAAATATTGGCCCCAGGACACCGGGGAGAACTCCCCCTGCTCTTCTTCCAATAGTGGCCGTGGGATTTTTTATGTCCACCTGAGAGAGCAGACGGGGCCTCGGTTTAACGTCTCATCTGAAGAACGGCACCTCCGACAGTGCGGCGCTCCCTCAGTACTGCCCCTCCGACAGTGCGGCGCTCCCTCAGTACTGCCCCTCCGACCGTGCGGCGCTCCCTCAGTACTGCCCCCTCCGACAGTGCGGCACTCCCTCAGTACCGCCCCTCCGACAGTGCAGAGCTCCCTCAGTACCGCCCCTCCGACAGTGCCGCGCTCCCTCAGTACTGCCCCTCCGACAGTGCGGCGCTCCCTCAGTACCGCCCCTCCGACAGTGCGGCACTCCCTCAGTACCGCCCCTCCGACAGTGCAGAGCTCCCTCAGTACCGCCCCTCCGACAGTGCGGCGCTCCCTCAGTACCGCCCCTCCGACAGTGCGGCGCTCCCTCAGTACCGCCCCTCCGACAGTGCGGCGCTCCCTCAGTACTGCCCCTCCGACAGTGCGGCGCTCCCTCAGTACCGCCCCTCCGACAGTGCGGCGCTCCCTCAGTACTGCCCCCTCCGACAGTGCGGCGCTCCCTCAGTACCGCCCCTCCGACAGTGCGGCACTCCCTCAGCACTGCCCCTCCGACAGTGCGGCGCTCCCTCAGTACCGCCCCTCCGACAGTGCGGCGCTCCCTCAGCACTGCCCCATGACAGTGCGGCGCTCCCTCAGCACTGCCCCTCCGACAGTGCGGCGCTCCCTCAGCACTGCCCCTCCGACAGTGCGGCGCTCCCTCAGTACCGCCCCTCCGACAGTGCGGCGCTCCCTCAGTACCACCCCTCCGACAGTGCGGCGCTCCCTCAGCACTGCCCCTCCGACAGTGCGGAGCTCCCTCAGTACTGCCCCTCCGACAGTGCGGCGCTCCCTCAGTACCGCCCCTCCGACAGTGCGGCGCTCCCTCAGTACTGGCACTGGGGAGTGTCAGCCTAGATTTTTGTGCTCAAATCTCTGGAGTGGGACTTGAACCCACGACCTTCAGAACTCAGAGGCGAGCGAGAGAGAGAGAGTGCTGCCCACTGAGCCACGGCTGACTCTCCATTATGGACGCCCATGAAAACCTACAGTAATTCCCAAATTTGGCATCATTTATGCCAAATTCAGCCCTGAGGGTCTTGCCCCTTTCTTACTTAGATCGCGTCCATTATTTTTTGAACATTTGATGTCTTCAATGAAAGGATAGTGTTGCCAACTCTGGAAGGGTATAAACCTGGAGGTATCATCACGTGACCTCACACCTCCAACCCCCTCCCCCCCCGCCAGTTAACCAGCCTTTTTACCGCGCCCACCCCATGCCCCCAATCTCCAATATTTGTTATAGCTAACGAAGAAAAGTGTTCAAAGAAACCGGTTGAAAACGTACTCGAAGGCCCCTGTGATTTTTCGCCCCGCGTGTTTGCCCGCAACGGTCGTCCAGGAGATTAATCCTCGACCCCTGGAGACTCCCGGCCAATCCTAACGGGTTGGCAACCCAGAGGGAAAAGCTATCGGCGTGGGGGGGGGGGGGGGAAGGTAATTGGACGGGAAAGCGCCAAGGCTGTAAAACTTTACTCACCGAAGTCACGAAGGTCAAGCGCATTTGTCATCCCGGAGGGACAGCCCATAAACATCCACAATCCACTCTGACAATTTGACAAGCACATCTCCGCATTAGCATTTGTAGATACTTCAGCTCTGAGGCAATCATCACACATCAATCTGAGCAGCGATATTTGTTTTTAATAGCGCTTTTTGTTGCTGCCCCTGTAATCTTCGTGCGTTTGGAGCAATGAATCATTTTTCCTCAGGGACGATGTTGGTGTTGCAAATGGAGATTGATTGGCTCCAACGCCTCTCCTTTCGAAGTTGGCTTAATTGTCATTTTCAATGCAGTTGCTCAGAGAACCAGTCAGCCGGTCGGCTGCATTTCGGGGTGGCTCTCAACGCAGTCGCGCCCGCCGCCCCCCCTCGACCATCGAGTCGGCAGGACAGATCCGCGGACTCTTGTCAGCTTTCTCCTCCTCAAGCTCAGGGGCGTCAGCGCTGGGGAGTGGGGCTCTTTGGGCTGGATTTTCATAGGGCCGTGGAGGCGGGTTTGGAGGCGTGTGGGGGGTTAAAATTGCGAAAACTGGCGGGCGGACCTGATCCCGCCTCCATTCCGCCTCCACGCAATTTTCATTAAATCGTGTCTGCTGGTCCCGACTCCGTCCCGCCTTTAAGAGGCGGGACAGGCTGTTAAGGCCCTTAACAAGCACTAAATTGGCTCAATAATGCCATTTTGAAAGGCCTTTGCGATTTTAACCCTTGATCTACATGAAGCACGCCTGTTCTGAACCACGATTGTGAAACCTGGCGGGAGCACATTTGGATAGCTGACTATCAGCTACAGGTCCACTATTACAATGGAGATGTGATGAAGGTAGTAGTAGTATTAGGTCTGAAAGTCGCTTCTGATGCTGCTGCATTGAAGGTCATCAGAAAATGCCTGGTCTTTGCTGTGAGAGGACCTGGATGCAAAATATTCTCTCTCTCTCTCTCTCTCTCTCTCAGAGCTGCTGCTCATTTTGCATCCAGGTCCTCTCACAGCAAAGGCCAGGCAGTCTCTGACCTTCAATGCAGCAGCAATGATGACATCATCAAAGGCGACTTTCAGACTGAAACCACTAATTGGGTCATGGGTTCCCACGTGCTGGAACTCAATTGCCCAATTAGGTGAAAATTGCCTCAATCTCCCACATCCAATTGCAGGCGGGTGGATAACACGAAAAGTGGATGACACGACCCCAACCCGCCCCAGTATCAAAATCCAGCCCTTTGTATTTCCAGGCAGCTGGAGTCGACTTCAAGCGCCCTCGGCTCAGCTGCAGCACGCTTAGATGCGGAGGAACTGGCATTCCCTTGGTACACCATTCTGTAAACTTGAGCCCGTCTGAAACTCAGATCCTAACTCGCATCGAGTCCCGTTCACCCATCACCCCCCCTGTGCTCGCTGACCTACACTGGCTCCCGGTCCGGCAACGCCTCGATTTAAAAATTCTCATCCTTGTTTTCAAATCCCTCCATGGCCCTCGCCCCCCCTCCCCTATCTCTGTAACCTCCTCCAGCCCCACAACCCCCCCGAGATCTCTGCGCTCCTCCAATTCTGCCCACACGACCATCCCCCTGATTTTAATCGCTCCACCATTGGCGGCCGTGCCTTCAGCTGCCTGGGGCCCTGAGATATGGAATTCCCTCCCTAAACCACTCCGCCTCTCTCTCTCCTCCTTTAAGACGCTGCTTAAAACCTCCCTCTTTGACCAAGCTTTTGGTCACCTGACCCTAATATCTCCTTATGTGCTCGGTGTCGAATTTTGTTAACACTCCTGTGAAGCACCTTGGGACATTTTACTGTGTTAAAGACGCTGACATAAGAAAACTACTCGGCACTTGGTCTAAGCGTTAAACAAAGCTTTAATCAACTGTTTTTCAACATGGAGATCTAGTTGTGTCCTTCACTAGTTCCTGTTGAGGAATGTCCTAAGCAAGCTGGGCCCATGCCCGAGTATTTATACTCTCCCTGGACAGCGCCACCAGCAGGCCGCCCAGTATTACTTCATACATGAATGACAAGATTCATGTCAGGCGCTATATCAATGCAAGTTTAGTTGTACCCTGGCAACTTGCCTCAACTCCAACCTCCAAAGAGGACCCTCTCCTGCTCCTGTAGATATGTATCTGGTTCCCACGTCAGCTGCTTGTAGTCTCTGTGCATCGAGTGACCAGTTTTTTGCGCCCACTGGGAGCTGGTTTGAGGACTGTCCAGACCCATCCTCACAGCCAAGATTTGAACCCAGGGCGCCCGAGGCCAAAGGCCATTGGCCCACCCAATCCTTGGCGCCCACCTCCGGCCCCAAACACGCTGCCAATTTGTTGGAATGACTCCATGGCAACATCTCCCTGCTCTGGAAGGACCTGGTGCAGGATGTCCCGGGGGGGTGTTTTCATTCGAACGGAGGAGATTATGGCATCATTTGATAAGAACATAAGAATTAGGAGCAGGAGTCGGCCGTACGGCCCCTCGAGCCTGCTCCGCCATTCAATAAGATCATGGCTGATCTTCGACCTCAACTCCACCTTCTCACCCGCTCCCCATATCCCTGGATTCCCTCAGTATCTAAAAATCTATCGATAGATTGTGAAGGAACAAACTGTTTCCAGTGATTGAGCATCTTGAACGAGGGGGACATAAATAGAAGATTAGATGTCAAGAGATTTAGGACAGAGAGCAGGGGAAACTCTTTTTTACATCGAGGGTTGTGAGTTAGTGATTGCAGCGGAGACTATGTCAACATTTAAGAATAGTTTAGCTAGGGGGTTGATTGAAAGGGCGATAATTGGATATGAGGTCAGGGCGGGCACACGGGATTGGAACGACAACTCATGCAAAGTGCAAACGCCAACAGGGACCGGTTAAGCCGAGAGGCCTGTTTCTCTCTTGTATTTCTGTGTGATTCCATGAATTTAAGAAGAGCTTTATTTTTCTCTCTTCAGATCAGGCACACTCGAGGCTGAAAAAACTTTAAGAGGGAAGGGGAGGTCTGTTCAGAAGAAGATGTTCGTTTCGTGAAAGTTTGTCGGGGCAAGAGGAATGCCTCAGAGATGGTCAGGTGATACCTCACCAGCGCTATCCAGTAACCCAAGCTAGAGTGTTCACATCTGGTGATGCTGAGTCCAGTTGCCAACTTTTCTTTTATTCATTCATGGGATGTGGGCGTCGCTGGCAAGGCCCAGCATTTATTGCCCATCCCTAGTTGCCCCTCGAGAAGGTGGTGGTGAGCCACCTTCTTGAACCGCTGCAGTCCGTGTGGTGAAGGTGCTCCCACAGCGCTGTTAGGGAGGGAGTTCCAGGATTTTGACCCAGCGACGATGAAGGAACGGCCGATATATTTCCAAGTCAGGATGGTGTGTGACTGGGAGGGGAACTTGGAGGTGGTGGTGTTCCCACGCGCCTGCTGCCCTCGTCCTTCTAGGTGGAAGAGGTCGCGGGTTTGGGAGGTGCTGTCAAAGAGGCCTTGGCGAGTTGCTGCAGTGCATCTTGTAGATGGTACACACTGCAGCCACGGTGCGCCGGTGGTGGAGGGAGTGAATGTTTAAGTGGGCTGCTTTGTCCTGGATGGTGTTGAGCTTCTTGAGTGTTGTTGGAGCTGCACTCATCCAGGCAAGTGGAGAGTATTCCATCACACTCCTGACTGGTGCCTTGTGGATGGTGGAGAGGCTTTGGGGAGTCAGGAGGTGAGACACTCGTCGCAGAATACCCAGCCTGTGAATGTAACCCCTCTCGGATGTATTCCTTGAGCTCTGATCACGTGACATTTGCTGTGTACATAGCAACAGTGACTGCACATCAAGAGTAATTGTAACTAAACCTACTGAGCCAAGTGACTTCTATCTATCATGTGAAGCTTTTCACTCACATCTCCACACCTGATGATTCTCTGAGACGCAAGTTTGTTTAAAAACTGGAAATTCAGCGAATGATGCCATGCAGACACAACACGTCGCGGGTAGCGGTGAGCTGTGATGAATCGCTCCACTTAAGGAGCTGCATTACTCACAGGAGGCTTTGTGGCCCGTGAATTAATAGCACCAGCTTGTTATGTGCAGGTGTTTAACAAATCTCACTGCTTTGCCAGACACTTTCTTGGTTTGAGACTCTGCTTCAGATCTCTTCTCCTTACCTCAGGAAGGATATACTTGCCATAGAGGGAGTGCAACGAAGGTTCACGAGAGTGATTCCTGGGATGGCGGGACTGTCGTATGAGGAGAGATTGAGTAGACTAGGCCTGTATTCTCTTGAATTCAGAAGAATGAGAGGGGATCTCATTGAAGCATACAAAATGATTACAGGGCTTGATAGGGTGGATGCTGGGAGAATGTTTCCCTTGGCTGGGGAGTCTAGAACCAGGGGCCACAGCCTCAGGATAAAGGGTCGGCCAGTTAGGACTGAGATGAGAAGAAATTTCTTCACATAGAGGGTGGTGAATCTTTGGAATTCTCTACCCCAGAGGGCTGTGGAGGCTCAGTCATTGGGTATATTCAAAACAGAAGTCGATAGATTTCTGACTAGTAAGGGCATCAAGGAATATGGCGATAGGGCCGGTGAATGGAGTTGAGGCAGAAGATCAGCCATGATCTCATTGAATGGCGGAGCAGGCTCGAAGGGCCGAATGGCTGACTCCTGCTCCTATTTCTTATGTTCTTAAAGGCAAGTGTTGTGATTACATCTTCTCTTCTTAGGCAGTCCCTCGGAACCGAGGATGACTTGCTTCCACACTAGAAACGAGTTCTCAGGTGACGGATGAGTCCAATGCTGGACCCACAGTCTCTGTCACAGGTGGGGCAGACGGTGGTTGAAGGGGCGGGTGGGTAGGGTGCTTGGGTTGACGTGCGCTCCTTCCGCTGTTTGCACTTGGCTTCCGCTTGCTCCCGGCGAAGTGACTCGAGGTGTTCGGCGCCTTCCCGGATGCTTCTCCTTCACTTTGTGCGGTCTTGGGTCAGGGATTCCCAGGTGTCGGTGGGGATGTTACACTTTTTCAAGGAGGCTTTGAGGGTGTCCTTGAAGTGTTTCCTCTGCCCACCTGGGGCTTTCTTGCCGTGTCGGAGCTCCGAGTAGAGCGTTTGCTTCGGGAGTCTCATATCGGGCATGCGGATGATGTGACCCGTCCATCGGAGCTGATCGAGCGTGGTCAAAGCTTCAATGCTGGGGATGTTGGCCTGAGCGAGAACACTGACGTTGGTGTGCCTATCCTGCCAATGGATTTGCAGGATCTTGCGGAGGCAGCGTTGGTGGCACCTCTCCAGTGCTTTGAGGTGCCTGCTGTACATGGTCCATGTCTCTGAGGCATACAGGAGGGCGGGTATCACTACTGCTCTCTAGACCATGAGCTTGGTGCCGGGTTTGAGGTCCTGGTCTTCAAACAGTCTCTTCCTCAGGCGACCGAAGGCTGCACTGGCACATTGAAGGCGGTGTTGGACTTCGTCATCGACGTCTGCCCTTGTGGACAGTAGGCTCCCGAGGTATGGAAAGTGGTTCACGTTGTCCAAGGCCTCATCGTGGATTTTGATAATCGGGGGGCAGTACTGTGTGGCGGGGGCAGGTTGGTAGAGGACCTTTGTCTTACGGATGTTTAGTGTAAGGCCCATGCCAGCGTCTATGCTCCACTCGAGCCTCCTCCCATCTTTCCTCTTTTCACTCTATCAACATATCCCTCTATTCCCATCTCCCTCGTGTGTTTATCCAGCTTCCCCTTAAATGCATCGATACTATTCACCTCAACTACTCCCTGTGGTAGCGAGTTCCACATTCTCACCACTCTCTGGGTAAAGAAGTTTCTCCTGAATTCCCGATTGGATTTCTTGGTGACTGTCTTGTATTGATGGCCTCTAGTTCTGGTCTCCCCCACAAGTGGAAACACTCTGTATCCACTCTATCAAAATCTTTCATCATTTTAAAGACCTCTATTAGTTCACCCCCTCAGCCTTCTCTTTTCAAGAGAAAAGAGACCCAGCCTGTTCATCCTTTCCTGATGGGTATAACTATTCTGGTCCGTGGAACAGACAGCAGGATTGACCCAGTTAGAATTGCTTTTTGAACAATTTGAAACAGGAAAACTTATTTAAGCCGGCTGTGAACGTTACTTCAGTGCATTCCCCGGGATCGAAAGGGGGACCCTCTGAGTCTAGGTGTGGTCTAATGGTGCATCCACTGAGGCCCCAAGCCAGCTTGGCTGGTCACGGATGTGTGCTAAAATGTCATGAATGTCGACAAAACAGCTGGAGTCCTGTGTCCAATTCTGGGCCCCACACTTTAGGAAGGGCGTGAAGGCTTTGGAGAGGGTGCAGAAGAGATTTACTAGAATGGTACCAGGGTGAGGGACTTCAGTTATGTGGAGAGACTGGAGAAGCTGGGGTTGTTCTCCTTGGAGCAGAGAAGGTTAAGGGGAGGTTTATGAGAATGGTTCCAGGGATGAGGGACTTCAGTTATGTGGATGGATTGGAGAAGCTGGGGTTGTTCTCCTTGGAGCAGAGACGGTTAAGGGGAGATTGATCAGAATGGTACCAGGGATGAGGGACTTCAGTTACGTGGAGAGACTGGAGAAGCTGGGGTTGTTCTCCTTGGAGAAAAGAAGGTTAAGAGGAGATTTGATAGAGGTGTTCAAAATCATGAGGGGTCCGGACAGAGTAAATAAAGAGAAACTGTTCCCAATGGCTGAAGGGTCGGTAACCAGAGGACACAGATTGAAGGCGATTGTCAAAAGAACCAGAGGCGACACGAGGAAAAACTGTTTTACGCAGCGAGTGGTTAGGATTTGGAATGCGCTGCCTGATAGGGCGGTGGACACAGATTCAATAGGAGCCTTCAAAAGGGAATTGGATAAATACTGGAAGGAGAAAAAATTGCAGGGATATGGGGAAAGAGCGGGGGGAGTGGGACTAACTGGATCGCTCCTCGAAAGAGTCGGAGCAGACTCGATGGGCCGAGTGGCCTCCTTCTGTGCGGTGCTATTCCACGAAAAGCAATGCCACTCCGAGGTACTACACATCTGGGCTTCGTCGCATTCCTGGCATTTAAGGCAGAGCTTGCGTTTATACAGCACGCAGGGCGTTCGCAACCGATGAACCGCTTCTGAAGTGCGCTCACTATCGTCAGGTCGCCACACACGACGGCTGCTGGGCGCAGAGCAAGATCCCACGAACAGCAAATGGGAGGAGCGACCGGTTAACCTGGCATGGTTTGGTGGTGTT
The DNA here is from genome assembly GCA_030390025.1 of Squalus acanthias. Classification (NCBI taxonomy): domain Eukaryota; kingdom Metazoa; phylum Chordata; class Chondrichthyes; order Squaliformes; family Squalidae; genus Squalus; species Squalus acanthias. Next base: position 1,616,600 of record JASTWF010000072.1, read on the forward strand.
TCGTTGTGGGAGGAAACGTTGGCCCGGGGACACCCGGGAGAACTCGCTGCAATAGTGCGCCGTGGGATCTTTAACCTGCTGCTACCTCGGTTTAGCTGTCGGAGCCGAAATCATCGGCACCTCCGACGGTGCGGCACTCCCTCAGTACGCCTCTGAGGCATCAGTCCAGATTTTTTTTTTTATTCCTTTATGGGATGTGGGCGTCGCTGGCAAGGCCCAGCATTTATTGCCCATCCCTAATTGCCCCTCGAGAAGGTGGTGGTGAGCCGCCTTCTTGAACCGCTGCAGTCCGTGTGGTGAAGGTGCTCCCACAGTGCTGTTAGGGAGGGAGTTCCAGGATTTTGACCCAGCGACGATCAAGGAACGGCCGATATATTTCCAAGTCGGGATGGTGTGTGACTTGGAGGGGAACTTGGGGGTGGTGGTGTTCCCATGCTCCTGCTGCCCTTGTCCTTCTAGGTGGAAGAGGTCGCGGGTTTGGGAGGTGCTGCTGAAGAAGCCTTGGCGAGTTGCTGCAGTGCATCTTGTAGATGGTGCACACTGCAGCCACGGTGCGCCGGTGGTGGAGGGAGTGAATGTTTAAGGTGGTGGATGGGGTGCCGATCAAGCGGGCTGCTTTGTCCCGGATGGTGTCGAGCTTCTTGAGTGTTGTTGGAGCTGCACTCATCCAGGCAAGTGGAGAGTATTCCATCACACTCCTGACTCGTGCCTTGTGGATGGTGGAAAGGCGTTTGGGGAGTCAGGAGGTGAGACACTCGCTCAGTCCTGGTGCAAGCAGACACTTGATTTATTTACTTGCCTTTTGCTATGATTATTAAAAATTCACCACACGGCAGGTAATAAGTGGAGCTATTTGTGTCGCTGAGTGAGTCAGCTTGGTGTTGCCTTCCTGAGAGAGAGAGAGCAGCTCGTGACTGTTTTAATAAATTAATTCACTGTTTACTTTTATGCCCCCTCATTGCAGCACCTGCGTTTGACAGCAGGGTCACTGTGGCGCTATTACTTTAATGTCCTTGACTTGTGGTAGTGTCAGGGTGTGTGCAGGGCCGTGCTTATTGCCTTTAATTCAAAGCGATCCCCTGTCCAATTTCCACCTCAACCGCTTAATTTGTACGGTTCAAGCAATAAACAGGCACTCCTCAATGTTCAATACCAATTCTTCATTTTCCCGCCACGCCTCATTCTAAGACAAAGCAGCCCGCTTGATCGGCACCCCATCCACCACCTTAAACATTCACTCCCTCCACCACCGGCGCACCGTGGCTGCAGTGTGTACCATCTACAAGATGCACTGCAGCAACTCGCCAAGGCTTCTTCGGCAGCACCTCCCAAACCCGCGACCTCTTCCACCTAGAAGGACAAGGGCAGCAGGCGCACGGGAACACCACCACCTCCGAGTTCCCCTCCAAGTCACACACCATCCTGAATTGGAAATATATCGGCCGTTCCTTCATCGTCGCTGGGTCAAAATCCTGGAACTCACTCCCTAACAGCACTGTGGGAGCACCTTCACCACACGGACTGCAGCGGTTCAAGAAGGCGGCTCACCACCACCTTCTCAAGGGCAATTAGGGATGGGCAATAAATGCTGGGCCTTGCCAGCGACGCCCACATCCCGTCAATGAATAAAACAGCTGGAAACCTTCCACGTGCTGAAGCTGCCATTAGCCGAGAGATTGACAGCAGTCTTCTGTCGCAGAATGATGATGTCACAGCGCTTGCTGCTATCCTCTATTTAACTCCCCTTCTTTCCCCTCCCACCAACAGCCCCCTCCTCGAAGACGTGAAACTCTTGTTGGGATAGGTTTCCATGCCAACTGTCCACCATTACCCCGACATAAATGACCATTCGTCTGTTGACGCAGATTGGGTGACCGCTTTGCGGAACACCTCCGTTCAGTCCGCAAGGGTTGACCCCGAGCTTCCGGTCGCCTGTCACTTTAATTCTCCGCTCCACTCCCACTCTGACCTCACCGTCCTCGGCCTCTTACACTGTTCCAATGAAGCTCAGCGTAAGCTCGAGGAACAGCACCTCATCTTTCCATTAGGCACTTTATAGCCCTCCGGACTCAACATCGAGTTCAACAATTTCAGACCATAACCTCGGCCCCCATTTTTTCAGATGGCAGGTGTTGATGATTCTGCCATTCCCATTTACACCTCCTCTAGACCCATCTCTTGATTCTTAACCTGTCCCATCACCATCTCCTTTCCCCTTGCACCATCAGCCCTTTCATTATTTAATCTCTCCTGCCTTCGACCCTATCACAGACATTCCCTTTTGTTCTTTCATCACCTCGCCCCTTGCCCTATTCTGGTATTCAGACACTGACCCTAGCTGGGGTCCGGTCTCCTCCCCATGTTCTACAGACACTGACCCTAGCTGTGGTCTGGTCTCTTGCCATGTCCTACAGACACTGACCCTAGCTGTGGTCTGCTCTCTCCCCATGTCCTACAGACACTGACCCTAGCTGTGGTCCGGTCTCCCCCCATGTCCTATAGACACTGACCCTAGCTGTGGTCTGCTCTCTCCATGTCCCACAGACACTGACCCTAGCTGTGGTCCGGTCTCTCCCCGTGTCCTACAGACACTGACCCTAGCTGTGGTCTGCTCTCTCCATGTCCTACAGACACTGACCCTAGCTGTGGTCTGGTCCCCCCCGCATGTCCTACAGACACTGACCCTAGCTGTGGTCTGCTCTCTCCATGTCCCACAGACACTGACCCTAGCTGTGGTCTGGTCTTCCCCCATGTCCTACAGACACTGACCCTAGCTGTGGTCCGGTCTGTCCCCATGTCCCACATACACTGACCCTAGCTGTGGTCCGGTCTCCTCCCCATGTCCTACAGACACTGACCCTGGCTGTGGTCTGGTCTCCTCCCCATGTCCTACAGACACTGACCCTAGCTGTGGTCCGGTCTCCCCCCATGTCCTACAGACACTGACCCTAGCTGTGGTCCGGTCTCTCCCCGTGTCCTACAGACACTGACCCTAGCTGTGGTCTGGTCTGTCCCCATGTCCTACAGACACTGACCCTAGCTGTGGTCCGGTCTCTCCCCGTGTCCTACAGACACTGACCCTGGCTGTGCTCTGGTCTCCCCCCATGTCCCACCGACACTGACCCTAGCTGAGGTCCGGTCTCCCCCCATGTCCCACAGACACTGACCCTAGCTGGGGTCCGGTCTCTCCCCATGTCCCACAGACATTGACCCTAGCTGTGGTCTGGTCACCCCTTCCCATGTCCCACCGACACTGACCCTAGCTGAGGTCCGGTCTCCCCCCATGTCCCACAGACACTGACCCTAGCTGTGGTCTGGTCTGTCCCCATTTCCTACAGACACTGACCCTAGCTGTGGTCCGGTCTCTCCCCGTGTCCTACAGACACTGACCCTGGCTGTGCTCTGGTCTCCCCCCATGTCCCACCGACACTGACCCTAGCTGAGGTCCGGTCTCCCCCCATGTCCCACAGACACTGACCCTAGCTGGGGTCCGGTCTCTCCCCATGTCCCACAGACATTGACCCTAGCTGTGGTCTGGTCACCCCTTCCCATGTCCCACCGACACTGACCCTAGCTGGGGTCCGGTCTCTCCCCATGTCCCACAGACATTGACCCTAGCTGTGGTCTGGTCACCCCTTCCCATGTCCCACCGACACTGACCCTAGCTGAGGTCCGGTCTCCCCCCATGTCCCACAGACACTGACCCTAGCTGTGGTCCGGTCTCCTCCTACGCCCTTCCGACACCTCACCCTGGGCAGTGGGACGATCAACTGTGAAGCAACTCTCTCGAAATTTGAGGTTTTGATAGAATAGGGAAAAACTTTCCCTCTGGTGAGAGGGTCAATATCCAGACTAAAATCTGCGAGCCCCCTCCCTCCCCAGTGAATGAAAGAAAGATTTTCATTTCTCCAGCGCCTGTCACCACCTCAGGACGTCCCAAAGCGCTTCACAGCCAATGAAGTACTTTTCGAAGTGTGGTCACTGTTGTAATGTAGGAAACGCTGCTCCCAATTTGCGCACAGCAAGCTCCCACAAGCAGCAATGTGATAATGACCAGATCATCAGTTTTTAGTGATGTTGATTGAGGGATAAATATTGGCCCAGGACACTGGGGAGAACTCCCCCTGCTCTTCTTCGAAATAGTGGCCGTGGGATCTTTTACGCCCACCTGAGAGAGCAGACGGGACCTTGGTTTAACCTCTCCTCCGAAAGACGGCACCTCCGACAGTGCGGCACTCCCTCAGTACTGCCCCTCCGACAGTGCGGCGCTCCCTCAGTACTGCCCCTCCGACAGTGCGGTGCTCCCTCAGTACTGCCCCTCCGACAGTGCGGCGCTCCCTCAGTACTGACCCTCCGACAGTGCGGTGCTCCCTCAGTACTGCCCCTCCGACAGTGTGGCGCTCCCTCGGTACTGCCCCTCCAACAGTGCGGCGCTCCCTCAGTACTGCCCCTCCGACAGTGTGGCGCTCCCTCAGTACTGCCCCTCTGACAGTGCGGCGCTCCCTCAGTACTGCCCCTCCGACACTGCGGCGCTCCCTCAGTACTGCCCCTCCGACAGTGCAGCACTCTCTCAGTACTGCCCCTCCGACAGTGCGGCGCTCCCTCAGTACTGCCCCTCCGACAGTGCGGCGCTCCCTCGGTACTGCCCCTCCGACAGTGCGGCGCTCCCTCAGTACTGCCCCACCAACAGTGCGGCGCTCCCTCAGTACCACCCCTCCGACAGTGCGGCGCTCCCTCGGTACCGCCCCTCCGACAGTGCTGCACTCCCTCAGTACTGCCCCTTCTACAGTGCGGCGCTCCCTCAGTACCGCCCCTCCGACAGTGCGGCGCTCCCTCAGTACCGCCCCTCCAACAGTGCAGCGCTCCCTCAGTACTGCCCCTCCGACAGTGCGGCGCTCCCTCGGTACCGCCCCTCCGACAGTGCGGCGCTCCCTCAGTACCGCCCCTCCAACAGTGCAGCGCTCCCTCAGTACCGCCCCTCCGACAGTGCGGCGCTCCCTCAGTACCGCCCCTCTGACAGTGCGGCGCTCCCTCAGTACTGACCCTCCGACAGTGCGGCGCTCCCTCAGTACCGCCCCTCCGACAGTGCGGCGCTCCCTCAGTACTGCCCCTCCGACAGTGCGGCGCTCCCTCAGTACAGCCCCTCCGACAGTGCGGCGCTCCCTCAGCACCGCCCCTCCGACAGTGCGGCCCTCCCTCAGTACCGCCCCTCCGACAGTGCGGCGCTCCCTCAGTACTGCTGACACGGCAACAGCAGCGGGCCCAGTTGAGACGAACTCCAACCAAAGGCCTAGGCTGCAGGCAATCAGATTTGGCTGGGAGCCGGCATCGATCCCGACGGGACCTTGTGGTGTGGGCGGCTGGCTTGTGGAGATCCTTTTAATCCCATTTACGACATATCACTTGGGGTTTTGATTATCTTAGTGCCGCGGGGGTCACACGAATGTCAAATGGACAATCAAAGTTAATGGGATGTTTTAAACCAGCCGAACGATGACACTCTGAACCTGATGGGCCTCTGATTATTCGAAGCTCTTGAGGGAAACAGGCCTCTAAAAAACTGATAGTAATTCTTAAAGTGGCCACCATTGGCTTTAACGATGCTGGGCCCGAAGTTGGTTTATTGAGGCTGGCTGGAAGAAAATGAAGTAATGTTCTTGGGTTTTTTTTTAACCGTCCTTTGAAATCCAAGTTTGAACAAATAGGAACAAGTTCATCCAGGCTTTTAAAAGGGGATATGATACGGAGGAGCATTCACCAGTCGAAAAAATAGAAAAGCAGGATATTTTTTTAAATGCTGAGGAAGTATTAAATGTCGGTGTTCAGGAAGATTTGGGTGTCCTCGTGCAGGAAACACAGAGAGTTAGCATGCAGGTACCGCAAGCAATGAGGAAGGCAAATGGCATGTTGGCCTTTATTGCAAGGGGGTTGGAGTATAAGAGTAAGGAAGTCTTGCTACAATTGTACAGGGCCTTGGTGAGACCACACCTGGAGTACTGTGCACAGTTTTGGTCTCCTTATCTGAGGAAGGATATACTTGCCTTGGAGGCGGTGCAATGAAGGTTCACTAGATTGATTCCTGGGATGAGAGGGTTGTCCTATGAGGAGAGATTGAGTAGATTGGGCCGATACTCACTGGAGTTTAGAAGAATGAGAGGTGATCTCTTTGAAACATATAAGATTCTGAAGGGGATTGACAGGGTAGATTCTGGGAGGATGTTTCCCCTGGCTGGAGAGTCTAGAACCAGGGGTCACAGTCTCAGGATAAGGGGTCGGCCATTTAGGACTGAGATGAGGAGGAATTTCTTCACTCAGAGGGTTGTGAAACTTTGGAATTCTCTACCCCAGAGGGCTGTGGAGGCTCAGTCATTGAGTATATTGAAGGCTGAAATCAATAGATGTTTGGACTCCAGGGGAATCAAGGGATATTGGGATCGGGCGGGGAAATGGAGATGAGGTAGAAGATCAGCCATGATCTTATTGAATGGCGGAGCAGGCTCGAGGGGCCGTATAGCCGACTCCTGCTCCTAATTCTTATGTTCTTATGTTCTCAGTACCCGGCCTGTTTAGACAACTCCATCTCGCAGTCTCCTCCCTGGACCACATCCGCCTCAAAGCAGTCTGCCTAACTGGAACTTCTGACAGACTCCCAATGCGAAGGGAATGTCGCTGACCCATCGCGCTGTGATAAAATGGTTCCCAGATAAGTGGGTATCGCACAGCCGAGTACCAAAGTAAACTGCGGATTCGCTAAGGCCAATGAATCAGGTTTTTATAAAACGGACTTTCTCTCTCCAGCCATCGGGCCTTCTCCCAGCCCTAACCTGCAGCCTCTCCAAGGGCCCTGACATCCCTCCTAAAGTGTGGTGCCCAGAATGGGAGACAAGACTCCAGCTGTGGCCTAACCAGTGATTTAAGAAGGTTTAGCGTGACTTCCTCGCTTTTGCAACGCTCCTTTCCCCAGGGGGACCCAGAGAGCCAGGGGTTCAACAGCAACAACTTGTATTTATATAGCGCCTTTAACGTAGTAAAACGTCCCAAGGTGCTTCACAGGACCGATTATCAGACACAATTTGACAGCGAGCCACATAAGCAGATATTAGGGACAGGCGACCAAAAGCTTGGTCAAAGAGGTCGGTGTTAAAGAGCGTCTTAAAGGAGGAGAGAGCGGCGGAGAGGTTTAGGGAGGGAATTCCAGAGCTCAGGGCCCCAGGCAGCTGAAGGCACGGCCGCCAATGGTGGAGCGATGGAAATCGGGGGGTGATCAAGAGGCCAGAATTGGAGGAGCGCAGAGATCTCGGAGGGTTGTGGGGCTGGAGGAGGTTACAGAGATAGGGAGGGGGGGCGAGGGCCACGGAGGGATTTGAAAACAAGGATGAGAATTTTGAAATCGAGGCGTTGCTTAACCGGGAGCCAATGTAGGTCAGCGAGCACAGGGGGTGATGGGTGAACGGGACTCGGTGCGAGTTAGGACACGGGGCAGCAGAGTTTTGGATGACCTCAAGTTTACGTAGGGTGGAATGTGGGAGGCCGGCCAGGAGAGCGTTGGAATAGTCAAGTCCAGAGGTTACAAAGGCAATGGATGAGGGTTTCAGCAGCGGATGAGCTGAGGCAGGGGCGGAGACGGGCGATGTTAGGGAGGTGGAAACAGGCGGTCTTTGTTCTGCCGCGGATATGTGGTCGGAAGCTCGTTTCAGGGTCAAATACGAGGAGGATCAGCAAAACGTCGGATGGCGGCCAGATGGATGAAATGAATCTATAAGCGAGAGAGAAAGCGGAGAGGACGTTAAGAAAAATAAAAAGCCGCTGGGAAAGGGAGAGATACGACAGGGGGTAATGAAAAGGGACGTGTAACATTTGCTTCGGCAGAGAGACTGTGGCCCACAGACGCACCCCCTCCAACTCAGTCCTCCCAAACACTCGGCCTTTTTAAAGTCCTCAACCCACATAGTTTCCCTTCCCTGGTTTCTCTGCTGCTGATGATGCGCCGTGATGTGGAGCGGGTCCCCGTATAAAAATCTGCTGCGGCTTTCAGCTTCTTCCTTATTCCAGTCAGACAACCTGTGAGACGGGGCGGGGGGGGCGGGGGTGGAAGAGTTGCCTGTTGCTGTTTTCAGTCAAGCCCGGCCTGGCAACTAGGCCCCAATCCTGCAGAAGCCTCCTATTCTAGGCCTCAGCTGCCCATTGTGTAAGACACCCTGGTTGTGTATACGTATATACATAGGATTAGGATTTGGTTTAATCTCATATGATTAAAGTTTTTGGTTTCTGTTTAATGAATCTGTTTAATAGTCTCTAAATTGTCAGACTGCTTGTCCGACATCCAGTTCTGGATAAGCAGAGATTTTCTCCAGTTAAATACAGGGAAGACCGAAGCCTTTGTTTTCGGTCCCCGCCACAAACTCCGTTCCCTAGCCACTGACTCCATCCCCTCTCCCTAACATCTGTCTGAGGCTGAACCACACTGCTCGCAACCTTGGTGTCATATTTGACCCCGAAATGAGTTTCCGACCACATATCCGCAGCATAACTAAGACCGCCTACTTCCACTTCCGTAACATCGCCTGTCTCCGCCCTTGCCTCAGCTCATCCGCTGCTGAAACCCTCATTCATTGCCTTTGTTATCTCTAGACTGGACTATTCCAACGCTCTCCTGGCCGGCCTCCCACATTCCACCCTACGTAAACTTGAGCTCATCCAAAACTCGGCTGCCCCGTGTCCTAACTCGCACCAAGTCCCGTTCGCCCATCACCCCCTGTGCTCACCGACCTACATTGGCTCCCGGTTAAGCAATGACTCATTTTCAAAATTCCCATCCTTGTTTTCAAATCCCTCCATGGCCTCGCACCTCCCTATCTCTGTAACCTCCTCCACCCCCCGAGATCTCTGCGCTCCTCCAATTCTGCCCTCTTGAGCATCCCTGATTATAATCGCTCCACCATTGGTGGCCGTGCCTTCAGCCGCCTGGGCCCTAAGCTCTGGAATTCCCTCCCTAAACCTCTCCGCCTCTCTCTCCTCCTTTAAGACGCTCCTTAAAACCGACCTCTTTGACCAAGCTTTTGGTCACCTGTCCCTAATATCTCCTTATGTGGCTCGGTGTCAAATTTTTGGCAGTATAACACTCCTGTGAAGCGCCTTGGGATGTTTTACTATGTTAAAGGGGCTATATAAATACAAGTTGTTGTTGTTGTTGAATGAAATGGTTCAAGTTGTTCATTATGCTCCACTCGAGCCTCCTCCCGTCTTTCCTCATCTAACTCTATCAGCGTAACCCTCTATTCCCTTCTCCCTCGTGTGTTTATCCAGCCTCCCCTTAAATGCATCGATACTATTCGCCCCAAACACTCCCTGTGGTAGCGAGTTCCCACATTCTCACCACTCTCTGGGTAAAGAAGTTTCTCCTGAATTCCCTATTGGATTTCTTGCTGACTATCTTATATTGATGGCCTCTAGCTTTGCTCTTCCCCACAAGTGGAAACATTCTCTCTGTATCCACTCTATCAAAACCTTTCATCATTTTAAAGACCTCTATTAGGTCACCCCTCAGCCTTCTCTTTTCAAGAGAAAAGAGACCCAGCCTGTTCGTCCTTTCCTGATATGTATACCCTCGCATTTCTGGTATCATCCTTGTAAATCTTCTCTGCACCCTCCCCAGTGCCTCTATATCCTTTTTATAATATGGCGACCAGAACTGTACGCAGTACTCTAAGGGTGGTCTAACCAAGGTTCTATACAAGTTCAGCATAACGTCTCTGCTTTTCAATTCTATCCCTCTAGAAATAAACCTTAGTGCCTGGTTTGCTTTTTTTATGGCCTTGTTAACCTGTGTCGCTACTTTCAGTGATTTGTGTATTTGTACTCTGAGATCGCTTTGCTCCTCTACCCCATTTAGATTCTTATTTTCCAAGTAATAAGTGACCTCCCTATTCTTCCTACCAAAATGTAATACCTCACATTTATCTGTGTTGAACTCCATTTGCCAATTATATGCCCATCATGAAAGTTTATTAATGTCTTCTTGTAATTTGTTGCAGTCCTCCTCAGTATTGACTATCCCCCCCCAAATTTGGTGTCATCTGCAAATTTAGAAATTGTGTTTTTGATTCCAATGTCTAAATCATTAATGTAAATTGTGAACAACAGTGGTCCCAGCATTGATCCTTGTGGAACACCACTACCCACCTTCTGCCACTGTGAATAGCTACCCTTTACCCCTACTCTCTGCTTTCTCTCTTGAAGCCAGCTAGCTATCCATTCTGCTACTTGTCCCCTGACTCCACATTCTCTGACCTTGTTCATCAGTCTATTATAGGGTACCTTATCGAAGGATTTGAAAATCTAGATAAATTACATCTACTACATTACCCTTGTCTGCTCTCTCTGTTACCTCTTCAAAAATTCAATGAGGCTGGTCAAGCAAGACTTTCCCTTTTGAAATCCATGCTGACTATTCATTATTATATTTTTGGTTTCTAGATGTTCTTCTATTTTCTCTTTAGTAGGGATTCCATTATTTTTCCTACCACCGACGTTAAGCTGACTGACTGGTCTATAGTTCCCTGGACATGTTCTATCCCCCTTCTTAAATATTGGTATTTTGTTAGCTATCCGCCAGTCCTCTGGCACTACACCTTTTTCTAACGAATTATTAAATATGTGTAGTAATGCCTCTGCTATCTCTTCCCTAGATTCTTTTAAAATGCGTGGATGCAATCCATCCGGACCAGGGGTTTTATCCTCTTTGAGTTTGATTAGTTTATTTAATATATCTCCTCTTTTATTTTAAATGCACTTATCTCATTACTAATCTCATCATCCGATGTCATGTCCACCTGTTCTGTCTCCCTGGTAAATACTGAAGCAAAATAATTATTTAATATTTCTGCCATCTCTCTATCGTTACTTGTGGTATTATCCTGTCTATCCCTTAATGGCCCTATTCCCATCCCAACCTTCCTTTTTTTATTTATTTGCCTGTAAAATATTTTACTATTTTGTTTTATGTTCCTTGATAATTTAATTTCATAGTTCCTCTTTGCCTTCCTAATTGTTTTTTGACTTCCCTCCTAATCTCTTCATATTCTCCCTTATCATGCTCTCCCCTGCTGTCCATGTACTTAATGTATGCCTCTTTCCTTACCCTCAATTGTTCCCTTATGTATTTATTCATCCATGGTATCTCATTAGTGTTTAGCTTGTTCTTGTTTTTTAGCAGAATATATTTTTCCCGGACTCTGTTGAATACAGTTTTAAATGTTTCCCATTGCTGTTCTACGTCACTGTTTGCCAATATTGTTGTCCATTTTATTTTCCCAAGTTCTATTCTCAACTTCGCAAAATCGGCTTTTCTCCAATTCTATTACCCTGGTCTTCGTCATACTTACGTCCTTCTCAATTACTACCTTAAAGCGTATTATATTATGGTCACTATTGCCTAGATGCTCCCCTACTTTTACTATTCTTATCTGCTCTGGTTCATTCCCCATTGCTAGATCCAATAGCGAATCTTCCCTTGTTGGGCTTCTTACCTAATATACGCTCAAAATCTTGAATTAGCCAAAAATCTGAAGTGGACAACTATAATTTAGTGCTTAAAAAATAATCAGCTGAATTAAGAAACTTGAAATTCAGAAGAGTGGCGTGCAGAGGGTCTGAAAAGGCTATTTCTGCCTGTTTGAATCATATTTTTTCTTTCTCGGTTTCTGCCCTTCAGTGTCTCCGTCTGTCTTTTACCCAGTTTCAGTTTCTCTGCCTGCCCCCTGTGTTCTGTGAGGGTTATTTTTATTTCTGAAACCCTCGCTCCCATTGAGACTGCCTGGCGGGAGCTCAGCGTTGTATAGATAGTCTCTCCCCGTGTCTACTCCGACAGAACGTTGCAGCTAAATCTGCTGAAAATAAATAGTACATCTTTGACATTCCCACCTCTCGTTTATGAACACCACACCCTCGAATATGAAGCCTGAGGAATAAAGTCAGCACTATGGGGAAGCAGTGAGGCTATTTTTTTTAACCCTGAAATTACGCTGTTCCATTATCTTGGGGGAGGTGAAATGAAACAGGTTCATGCTTTCTCTCTCTTTCCCCATTACCGTTTTACAATTTCTAATAAAATTAACCGTTACTGAGTATGTCACTTGTCACACTTTCTGTCACGCTTGTGGTCCGAAACTCGGCCACCCGTGTCCTAACTCGCGCCAAGTCCCGTTCACCCATCACCCCCTGTGCTCGCTGACCTACATTGGCTCCCGGTCTGGCAACGCCTCGATTTTAAAATTCTCATCCTTGTTTTCAAATCCATCAATGGCCTCGCCCCCTTCCCTATCTCTGTAACCTCCTCCAGCCCCGCAACCCTCCGAGATCTCTGCGCTCCTCCAGTTCTGGCCTCTTGAGCATCCCCCCGATTTTAATGGCTCCGCCATTGGCGGCCGTGCCTTCAGCTGCCTGGGTCCCTAAGCTCTGGAATTCCCTCCCTAAACCTCTCCGCCTCTCTCTCCTCCTTTAAGACGCTCCTTAAAACTGACCTCTCTGACCAAGGTTTTGGTCACCTGTCCTAATATCTCCTTATGTGGCTCGGTGTCAAATTTTGTCTGATTACGCTCCTGTTAAGCGCCCTGGGACGTTTTACTATGTTAAAGGAGCTGGATAAATGAAAGCTGTGGTTGTTAGTGTTGGTAAATCTTGGAATAAACGTCTGCAGCTTTGACACTCCGCCAGATCTGATAAGAGAGAGGAGATTAACTTAGTGCCCACATTCCACTGAGCAGCTTCTAACGACTCGCACGTCCAGCGCAACATTAATGCCTATGGGATGTTCTTTATGTTCGAGCACAAATCAGTGAGGTACTATATCACTGAAATTCAGTGCTGGCGTGAGTTAGGCTGAAGACTTGCTGAGCATGCTTCACAATGTATGCTGCAAGCCGAGAGTATCTACTTACCGAGCTGGTGAGGGGTGGGGGGGAGGGGGTGGGAGAACTAAAGAAAGACTCGCATTTCTCCAGCGCCTTTCACGACCACCGGACGTCTCAAAGCGCTTTACAGCCAATGAAGTACTTTTTGAAATGCGGCCACTGTTGTAATGTGGGAAACGTGGCAGCCAATTTGCGCACAGCAAGCTCCCACAAACAGCAATGTGAAAATGACCAGATTGTCTGTTTTTGTTATGTTGATTAAGGGATAAATATTGGCCCCGGGACACCGGGGAGAACTCCCCTGCTCTTCTTCGAAATAATGGCCGTTGATCTTTTACATCCACCTGAGAGGGCAGACAGGGCCTCGGTTTAACATCTCATCTGAAAGACAGCACCTCCGACAGTGCGGCGCTCCCTCAGTACCGCCCCTACGACAGTGCGGCGCTCCCTCAGTACTGCCCCTCCGACAGTGCGGCACTCCCTCAGCACTGCCCCTCCGACAGTGCGGCGCTCCCTCAGTACCGCCCCTACGACAGTGCGGCGCTCCCTCAGTACTGCCCCTCCCACAGTGCGGCGCTCCTTCAGTACCGCCCCTCCCACAGTGCGGCGCTCCCTCAGTACAGCCCCTCCGACAGTGCGGCGCTCTCTCAGTACTGCCCCTCCGACAGTGCGGCGCTCCCTCAGTACTGCCCCTCCGACAGTGCGGCGCTCACTCAGTACTGCCCCTCCGACAGTGCGGGGCTCCCTCAGTACCGCCCGTACGACAGTGCGGCGCCCCCTCAGTACTGACCCTCCGACAGTGCAGCGCTCCCTCAGTACTGCCCCTCCCACAGTGCAGCGCTCCCTCAGTACTGCCCCTCCGACAGTGCGGCGCTCCCTCAGTACTGCCCCTCCCACAGTGCGGCGCTCCCTCAGTACTGCCCCTCCGACAGTGCGGCTCTCCCTCAGTACCGCCCCTCCGACAGTGCGGCGCTCCCTCAGTACTGCCCCTCCGACAGTGCGGCGCTCCCTCAGTACTGCCCCTCCGACAATGCGGCGCTCCCTCAGTACTGCCCTCCGATAGTGCGGCACTCCCTCAGTACTGCACTGGGAGTGTCAGCCTAGCTTTATGTGCTCAAGTCCCTGGAGTGAGACTCGAACCCACAACCTTCTGACTCCTCTGACACTGTAGATCTGCCCAATAAGTCCCTGGCCTGCTTCCGCCTGTGGGAGATTTACACATCACAAACTGGGGTAATGACACCCCACGGAACACAATAAAAAGGCAGCTTTCGCCCTCAGGGGCCGAGCTCCTGTTTCTTAAGTTGTTGTAACGCGCGCCATTTATTTCGTACTCATTGCGTTACGTTTACCTGCACTAAACTGCATCTGCTACTTCTCTTCTCATCAACATCTTCAAATCCTCCTGAATTTCTGTACACTGCCTCTGATCGATTGCCAGCGTTCCACTTTTGGTGTCAGCTCATTTGGCCGCCTTTGAACTGACTGCAGTTTCTGACCCGTTTATAAACCAGCCGAGACCCGATGCAGTTCTGCTGTCGCCCCACCATCCACAGACTCGCAGCCAGATATCTACCTACTTGTTGCTGTTTTCCAACCAGCCATTCTTTTCTCCCATTCAGTACATTTCTATCCATCCTGTGAGGGAGGGGGCTATATTGTTCATGTGAGAACGTGTTAAACACTTTTCTTACAGATCCAACTAACGCCCACCGTCTCGTCCTTATCCACAAGGCTATCGACCTCATCAAATAAAAGAAAGCTAATACATTTGTCAAACACAGCCTCCCACTCCTAAAGCCATACTGCTCGACACCCATTAATCTGTGCCCTGAAGGCGATCCCTTATGCTATCTTGTTTCAGCATGGTTCGCCCAGTCCATGTGAGATGTCCAGACTTGTATCTATCAGGGCCGGTGCCTCAGCCCTTTCAGTGCCCCTGTGCGACTCAATACTTGCTCCTTCTCTGACTGCGGTTATTGAGTCTGCACCCACCCTGAAAGCTTCAGGTGGGACGCGCTGATGGAAGTGTGTGGGGGCGGGGGAGGGGGGGCGGGGAGGTGGCGGGCGATGGTTTGGGCGGGACGCGCTGGCGCGGGCGGGGCGTGGTCTGCGCGCAGCCATGCGGTCGGGGGTAGTTTGCGTGGGAGTCGGGGGTGGTGGGGGGGGTCGGTTTGGGGTGGGGCGCGCTGATGGGGTTCCCCTTGAGGCGCGCGGGTGCGTGGCCGATCGGGAGGGGGGGAGGGGGGGGGGGGGGGGGGACCCACGCAGCTGCGCAGCAACCTTAAAGGGACCACGCGCGATAAATAAATAGAGGAAGCGTTGATGGGGAGTGATGTAAGAAAACTACTAGGCACTTGGTCTGAGCTTTAAACAAAGCTTTAAGCAACTGTTTTTCAACATGGAGATTGAGGTGTGTCTTTCACTAGTTCCTGTTAAAGAATGTCCTGAGCAAGCTGGGCCCAAGCCCGAGTATTTATACTCTCCCAGGACAGCGCCACCAGCAGGCCGCCCAGTACTACTCCATAAGTCATTTCCACATGAATGACAAGATTCATGTCAGGGAGTGGTTCAGGTGCGACCTTGGGGTTAGGGGTGGTTTGTGTGGGAGTGGGGGGTGTTGGGGGGGGGCAGTGACTTCGCTGGGGCGCGGCGATGAGCGTACGTTGACGTGCCATTTGTTGAGGGGCCGTTACAAATGGTCTGAGCGGCGTTGGCTCGGTTTCACGTGGTGCGGGCTGATAACGCGACGTGTGCGCCCGGCGAAACGGGAATTACCCAGGGAACGTCCGGCCAGCGGTCACTCGACGGGAGCGCCGGTCAGAGACAGAAGACCGTGAGCCGCGGTCAGGGCGGGCCTGGAGAAAGGGAGCGTCTGGTCAAGCCGAGAGTGTCTTCCAATCCACGGGGGGGGAAAAAAAACCATCAGTTTGACGGCATTTAATCTTCAAACAAAATCCCTCACGTTATTAAAAATTCACTCAGACAAAGCTATTAATCTGCTGGTGTCGGGGCCCGTCTTGTCCTTCGATGCAATTAATGAACGTACAGGCATTTAACACTCAATATGTAAATAGCGGAGCAGTGTTGTCCTCACGATCCTAATTAGGCCGTGGATCGGTATTTAAGTCTTATGACTGGATCAGGAATATTGTATAATGGGATTGACAGGGAGGTCACTGGCACATGGGAATACTGTAGATAATGCCTGGATTAGGGAGCTATTGTACTGATGTGTAATTAGGAGTCGCTCTGCTGTATTGACTCCCCTTACACTAATGCATTCATTTTAGTTGGAATGAGAAAATGGATAAGAACCTTAATGGTATTTTCCACTCACACGACGTTCAACAGCTTCCTTCCTGATTGATGTCTTTATTTCTGAATGGCTAGCTTTTCTCCCGACTATGCTTCAACAGTGAAGCCTTGATCAGGGAGCGCCTCACTGTCGGAGGAGCAGTACTGAAGGAGCGCCGCACTGTCGGAGGGGCAGTACTGAGGGAGCGCCGCACTGTCGGAGGGGCAGTACTGAGGGAGCGCCGCACTGTCGGAGGGTAGTACTGAGGGAGCGCCGCACTGTCGGAGGGGCAGTACTGAGGGAGCACCGCACTGTCGGAGGGGCAGTACTGAGGGAGCGCCGCACTATCGGAGGGGCAGTACTGAGGGAGCGCCGCACTGTCGGAGGGGCAGTACTGAGGGAGCGCCACACTGTCGGAGGGGCAGTACTGAGGGAGCGCCGCACTGTCGGAGGGGCAGTACTGAAGGAGCGCCACACTGTCGGAGGGGCGGTACTGAGGGAGCGCCGCACTGTCGGAGGGGCGGTACTGAGGTAGCGCCGCACTGTCGGAGGGGCGGTACTGAGGGAACGACGCACTGTCGGAGGGGCGGTACTGAGGGAACGCCGCACTGTCGGAGGGGCGGTACTGAGGGAGCGCCGCACTGTCGGAGGGGCAGTACTGAGGGAGCGCCGCACTGTCGGAGGGGCGGTACTGAGGGAACGCCGCACTGTCGGAGGGGCGGTACTGAGGGAACGCCGCACTGTCGGAGGTGCCGTCTTTCGGATGAGACGTTAAACCGAGGCCCCTGTCTGCCCTCACGGGTGGACGTAAAAGATCCCACGGCCACTATTGGAAGAAGAGCAGGGGGAGTTCTCCCTGGTGTCCTGGGGCCAATATTTATCCCTCAACCAACAGATGATCTGGTCATTATCACATTGCTGTTTGTGGGAGCTTGCTGTGCGCAACTTGGCTGCCGCGTTTCCTACATTACAACAGTGACCACACTTCAAAAAAGTACTTCATTGGCTGTAAAGCGCTTTGGGACGTCCTCAGGTTGTGAAAGGCGCTGGAGAAATGGGAGTTCTGTCTTTCTTTCGCTCTATCAGACCCCCACATCTGGAGTCACTGCGTTCAGTCCTGGGCTCCGCTCCTCAGGAAGGATATACTGGCCTCGGAGAGGGGGCAGCGCAGATTCACCAGAACGATACCCGGGGGCTAAAAGGGTTAAATTACGAGGACAGGTTGCACAAACTGGGCTTGTATTCCCTCGAGTTCAGAGGATTGAGGGGTGATCTGATCAAGGTGTTAAAAGGATTTGATCGGGTCGATAGAGAGAAACTATTTCCTCTGGTGGGGGGGGGTCCAGAACACGGGGGCAGAATCTTAAAATTAGAGCCAGGCCGTTCAGGGGTGATGTCAGGAAGCACTTCTTCACACAAAGGGTGGTGGGAATCTGGAACTCTCTCCCCCCAAAAAACTGTGGATGCCAAGACTGTTGGAGCTTTCAAGACTGAGATTTTTGTTGGGTCAGGGTATCAAGGGATAGGGAGCCAAAGCAGGCAGATGCAGCCATGATCTGATTGAATGGCGGAGCAGGCTCAAGGGGCTGAATGGCCTCCTCCTCTTCCTATAGAACAATTTTTCTCTTTCTCACTGGTAATACACTTAACAAATCATGTCCACAACCAATATAGCAGCGGGACAGAATATAACCATCCCAGAATGTAAGATCAAGCATTCTCCCAATATCATTGCAGATAAAGTTCATGTCCATTTATCTGGCTTGCAGTGATCCGAGCTCTAATCTCCCCTGCCCGAGTTCTCCGTAACTACCCTATCAAATCCTTTTAGCATTTTACACTTTGAACAGATCACCCCTCAATCTACTATACTCTGGAATAAAAGCCAGGTTTACCCAACCTGCCCTCGTGATTTAACCCTCTAACCTCTGGTATCATTCATTTTCTCTTCAAATCAGATCCAATTTTCTTCTCACTGTTTCAGCCCTCTCTCACTCTCTCTCTCTCTCGCTCTCACTCTCTCTCACTGTTTACCAGGGCCCCATCTCTCTATCTCAATCTCTCTCTGTCTCTCTTTCTATTTCTCTCCATCTCTCTCTCAATCTCTATTTCTGTCTCTCTCTCTCTCTCTCTATCTCTCTCTGTCTCTGTCTGTCTCTCACTCTGTTTCTCTTTCTCTGTCTCTCTGACTCTCTATCTATCTCTGTCTCTCTATCAATCTCTCTATCTATCTCTCTGTCTCTCTCGCTCCCTGTCCCTCTCCCTCTCTCATCTCTCTCTATCTCTCTCTCTGTCTCTCTATTTCTCTGTCTCTATCTCTCTGTCTCTCTCCCTCTCTCTCTCTATCTATCTCTATCTCTCTCTCCCTCTCTCTATCTCTGTCTCTATCTCTCTCTCTGTCTCTCTCCCTCTCTCTCTATCTATCTATCTATCGATCTCTATCTCTCTCTCTATACACCAGAGTTCTGTCTCTCTCTCCGATGAACATTTATGGTAGAATGTTTAATCACCTCCCTCGGGAGGTTGGGAAGCAGAGATAAAACCAACTGTGCAATCTGAGAGAATCTCGGTAAATTCCTCAGTGACTCCCCGGGGAACTGTGCGAGATTCATTAGTCAGTGATGGGAACTCGACAGTTTAACATAAAACATCACTGAACCAATATAACATTCTATTATATCTTCTACATGATTCTTTAAACAGAGAGACAGACTTCAGCGACAGACAGAAGTACATTACCCAGCGGAGAGACACACACACAAACCCAGTAAACCGCTGGAGAGACCGACTCTGCTAAACACACAGTAAACACCAACTACCCAAACAACCAGGTCAACAAGAAGACACAGGCCCAGCAAACACACTGTCTGCACTTATAGGGAGATAGGTGATGCCAGTAAAGAGACTGGGCCCTGGTAAACAGAGACAGAGAGAGAGGGGGAGAGGGGGTGAGACTGAGAGAGAGAGTGAGTGAGTGAGAGTGTGAGACAGAGAGTGAGAGACAGAGAGTGAGAGAGTGAGAGAGACAGAGAGTGAGAGACATAAGAACATAAGAACATAAGAAATAGGAGCAGGAGTAGACCAATCGGCCCCTCGAGCCTGCTCCGCCATTCAGTGAGATCATGGCTGATCTGATCCAACCTCAACTCTAAAGAACACAAGAAGCAGGAGCAGGACCAGGCCACTCGGCCCCTGGGCCCACTCCGCCACCCACAGGGCCTTGACCGATCCGAACTCAAACTCATGTCCAATTTCCAGCCCGCTCCCCGTAACCCCTGATTCCCTTTACTTCTAGGAAACGGTCTATTTCTGTTTTAAATTTATTTAATGAAGTAGCTTCCACAGCTTCCTGGGGTAGCAAATTCCACAGATCCACTACCCTCTGAGTGAAAAAGTTTCTCCTCATCTCAGTTTTGAAAGAGGAGCCCCTTATTCTAAGATTATGTCCCCTAGTTCTAGTTTCACCCATCATTGGGAACATCCTCACCGCGTCCACCCGATCAAGCCCCTTCACAATCTTATATGTTTCAATAAGATCGCCTCTCATTCTTCTGAACTCCAATGAATAGAGTCCCAATCTACTCAACCTCTCCTCGTATGTCCACCCCCTCATCCCCGGAATTAACCGAGTGAACCTTCTTTGTACTGCCTCGAGAGAGAGAGAGACTGGGCTATGGTAAACACAGAGAGAGAGAGAGAGACTGGGCTATGGTAAACACAGAGAGAGAGAGAGAGAGACTGGGCTGTGGTAAACAGAAAGAGAGAGAGAGAGAGAGAGACTGGGCTATGGTCAACAGAGAGAGAGAGAGAGTGAGAGATTGAGAGTGAGAGAGAGAGTGAGAGACAGAGAGAGAGAGGACATTGGCATACAGAGATAGCTCCCCAGCAAACAGAGGGAGAGACAGACAGACGGGGCCCTGGTAAACAGATAAAGAAAGGCACTACCCTCACAGACAGAGAGACTGGGCTATGGTAAACAGAGAGAGAGAGAGAGAGACTGGGCTATGGTAAACAGAGAGAGAGAGAGAGAGACTGGGCTATGGTAAACAGAGAGAGAGAGAGAGAGACTGGGCTATGGTAAACAGAGAGAGAGAGAGAGAGACTGGGCTATGGTCAACAGAGAGAGAGAGAGAGACTGGGCTATGGTAAACAGAGAGAGAGAGAGAGACTGGGCTATGGTAACAGAGAGAGAGAGAGAGAGACTGGGCTATGGTAAACAGAGAGAGAGAGAGAGAGACTGGGCTATGGTAAACAGAGAGAGAGAGAGAGAGACTGGGCTATGGTAAACAGAGAGAGAGAGAGAGAGAGAGACTGGGCTATGGTAAACAGAGAGAGAGAGAGAGAGACTGGGCTATGGTCAACAGAGAGAGAGAGAGAGACTGGGCTATGGTAAACAGAGAGAGAGAGAGAGAGACTGGGCTATGGTAAACAGAGAGAGAGAGAGAGAGAGACTGGGCTATGGTAAACAGAGAGAGAGAGAGAGAGAGACTGGGCTATGGTAAACAGAGAGAGAGAGAGAGAGAGACTGGGCTATGGTAAACAGAGAGAGAGAGAGAGACTGGGCTATGGTAAACAGAGAGAGAGAGAGAGAGACTGGGCTATGGTAAACAGAGAGAGAGAGAGAGAGAGACTGGGCTATGGTAAACAGAGAGAGAGAGAGAGACTGGGCTATGGTAAACAGAGAGAGAGAGAGAGAGAGACTGGGCTATGGTAAACAGAGAGAGAGAGAGAGAGACTGGCTATGGTAAACAGAGAGAGAGAGAGAGAGACTGGGCTATGGTAAACAGAGAGAGAGAGAGAGAGAGACTGGGCTATGGTAAACAGAGAGAGAGAGAGAGAGACTGGGCTATGGTAAACAGAGAGAGAGAGAGAGAGACTGGGCTATGGTAAACAGAGAGAGAGAGAGAGAGAGACTGGGCTATGGTAAACAGAGAGAGAGAGAGAGAGACGGGCTATGGTAAACAGAGAGAGAGAGAGAGAGACTGGGCTATGGTAAACAGAGAGAGAGAGAGAGAGACTGGGCTATGGTGAACAGAGAGAGAGAGAGAGAGAGAGACTGGGCTATGGTAAACAGAGAGAGAGAGAGAGACTGGGCTATGGTCAACAGAGAGAGAGAGAGAGAGACTGGGCTATGGTAACAGAGAGAGAGAGAGAGAGACTGGGCTATGGTAACAGAGAGAGAGAGAGAGAGACTGGGCTATGGTAAACAGAGAGGAGAGAGAGACTGGGCTATGGTAAACAGAGAGAGAGAGAGAGACTGGGCTATGGTAAAACAGAGAGAGAGAGAGAGAGACTGGGCTATGGTAAACAGAGAGAGAGAGAGAGAGACTGGGCTATGGTCAACAGAGAGAGAGAGAGAGAGACTGGGCTATGGTCAACACAGAGAGAGAGAGAGAGAGAGACTGGGCTATGGTAAACAGAGAGAGAGAGAGAGAGACTGGGCTATGGTAAACAGAGAGAGAGAGAGAGAGACTGGGCTATGGTCAACAAGAGAGAGAGAGAGAGAGACTGGGCTATGGTTAACAGAGAGAGAGAGAGAGAGACTGGGCTATGGTAAACAGAGAGAGAGAGAGAGACTGGGCTATGGTCAACAGAGAGAGAGAGAGAGAGACTGGGCTATGGTAACAGAGAGAGAGAGAGAGACCTGGGCTATGGTAAACAGAGAGAGAGAGAGAGAGACTGGGCTATGGTAAACAGAGAGAGAGAGAGAGACTGGGCTATGGTAAACAGAGAGAGAGAGAGAGAGACTGGGCTATGGTAAACAGAGAGAGAGAGAGAGACTGGGCTATGGTAAACAGAGAGAGAGAGAGAGAGACTGGGCTATGGTAAACAGAGAGAGAGAGAGAGAGGACTGGGCTATGGTAAACAGAGAGAGAGAGAGAGAGACTGGGCTATGGTAAACAGAGAGAGAGAGAGAGAGAGACTGGGCTATGGTAACAGAGAGAGAGAGAGAGAGACTGGGCTATGGTAAACAGAGAGAGAGAGAGAGAGACTGGGCTATGGTAAACAGAGAGAGAGAGAGAGAGAGACTGGGCTATGGTAAACAGAGAGAGAGAGAGAGACTGGGCTATGGTCAACAGAGAGAGAGAGAGAGAGAGAGAGACTGGGCTATGGTCAACAGAGAGAGAGAGAGAGAGACTGGGCTATGGTCAACAGAGAGAGAGAGAGAGAGAGAGACTGGGCTATGGTAAACAGAGAGAGAGAGAGAGAGAGACTGGGCTATGGTAAACAGAGAGAGAGAGAGAGAGAGAGACTGGGCTATGGTAAACAGAGAGAGAGAGAGAGACTGGGCTATGGTAAACAGAGAGAGAGAGAGAGACTGGGCTATGGTAAACAGAGAGAGAGAGAGAGAGACTGGGCTATGGTAAACAGAGAGAGAGAGAGAGAGATGGGCTATGGTAAACAGAGAGAGAGAGAGAGAGAGAGACTGGGCTATGGTAAACAGAGAGAGAGAGAGAGAGAGAGACTGGGCTATGGTAAACAGAGAGAGAGAGAGAGAGACTGGGCTATGGTAAACAGAGAGAGAGAGAGAGAGACTGGGCTATGGTAAACAGAGAGAGAGAGAGAGAGACTGGGCTATGGTCAACAGAGAGAGAGAGAGAGACTGGGCTATGGTAAACAGAGAGAGAGAGAGAGACTGGGCTATGGTAAACAGAGAGAGAGAGAGAGACTGGGCTATGGTAAACAGAGAGAGAGAGAGAGAGACTGGGCTATGGTAAACAGAGAGAGAGAGAGAGACTGGGCTATGGTAAACAGAGAGAGAGAGAGAGAGACTGGCTATGGTAAACAGAGAGAGAGAGAGAGACTGGGCTATGGTAAACAGAGAGAGAGAGAGAGAGAGACTGGCTATGGTAAACAGAGAGAGAGAGAGAGAGACTGGGCTATGGTCAACAGAGAGAGAGAGAGAGAGACTGGGCTATGGTAAACACAGAGAGAGAGAGAGAGAGACTGGGCTATGGTAAACAGAGAGAGAGAGAGAGAGAGCCTGGGCTATGTAAACAGAGAGAGAGAGAGAGAGACTGGGCTATGGTAACAGGATGAGAGAGAGAGAGAGACTGGGCTATGGGTAAACAGCGAGGAGAGAGAGAGAGACTGGGCTATGGTAAACAGAGAGAGAGAGAGAGAGAGAGACTGGGCTATGGTAAACAGAGAGAGAGAGAGAGAGAGGACTGGCTATGGTAAACAGAGAGAGAGAGAGAGAGACTGGGCTATGGTAAACAGAGAGAGAGAGAGACTGGGCTATGGTAAACAGAGAGAGAGAGAGAGAGAGAGACTGGGCTATGGTAAACAGAGAGAGAGAGAGAGAGAGACTGGGCTATGGTAAACAGAGAGAGAGAGAGAGAGACTGGGCTATGGTAAACAGAGAGAGAGAGAGAGAGACTGGGCTATGGTAAACCGAGAGAGAGAGAGAGGACTGGGCTATGTAAACAGAGAGAGAGAGAGAGAGACTGGGCTATGGTAAACAGAGAGAGAGAGAGAGAGAGAGAGACTGGGCTATGGTAAACAGAGAGAGAGAGAGAGAGACTGGGCTATGGTAAACAGAGAGAGAGAGAGAGACTGTGGGCTATGGTCAACACAGAGAGAGAGAGAGAGAGACTGGGCTATGGTAAACAGAGAGAGAGAGAGAGAGACTGGGCTATGGTAAACAGAGAGAGGAGAGAGAGAGACTGGGCTATGGTAAAGCAGAGAGAGAGAGAGAGACTGGGCTATGGTAAACAGAGAGAGAGAGAGAGACTGGGGCTATGGTAAACAGAGAGAGAGAGAGAGACTGGGCTATGGTAAACAGAGAGAGAGAGAGAGAGACTGGGCTATGGTAAACAGAGAGAGAGAGAGACTGGGCTATGGTAAACAGAGAGAGAGAGAGAGAGAGACTGGGCTATGGTAAACAGAGAGAGAGAGAGAGACTGGGCTATGGTAAACAGAGAGAGAGAGAGAGAGACTGGGCTATGGTAAACAGAGAGAGAGAGAGAGAGACTGGGCTATGGTAAACAGAGAGAGAGAGAGAGAGACTGGGCTATGGTAAACAGAGAGAGAGAGAGAGAGAGACTGGGCTATGTAAACAGAGAGAGAGAGAGAGGACTGGGCTATGGTAAACAGAGAGAGAGAGAGAGAGACTGGGCTATGGTAAACAGAGAGAGAGAGAGAGAGAGAGACTGGGCTATGGTAAACAGAGAGAGAGAGAGAGAGAGACTGGGCTATGGTAAACAGAGAGAGAGAGAGAGAGACTGGGCTATGGTAAACAGAGAGAGAGAGAGAGAGAGACTGGGCTATGGTAAACAGAGAGAGAGAGAGAGAGAGACTGGGCTATGGTAAACAGAGAGAGAGAGAGAGAGACTGGGCTATGGTAAACAGAGAGAGAGAGAGAGAGAGAGACTGGGCTATGGTAAACAGAGAGAGAGAGAGAGACTGGGCTATGGTAAACAGAGAGAGAGAGAGACTGGGCTATGGTAAACAGAGAGAGAGAGACTGGGCTATGGTAAACAGAGAGAGAGAGAGAGAGACTGGGCTATGGTAAACAGAGAGAGAGAGAGAGACTGGGCTATGGTAAACAGAGAGAGAGAGAGAGAGACTGGGCTATGGTAAACAGAGAGAGAGAGAGAGAGAGAGAAGGGGCTATGGTCAAAAGAGAGAGAGAGAGAGAGACTGGGCTATGGTAAACAGAGAGAGAGAGAGAGAGACTGGGCAATGGTAAACAGAGAGAGAGAGAGAGAAAGACTGGGCTATGGTAAACAGAGAGAGAGAGAGAGACTGGGCTATGGTAAACAGAGAGAGAGAGAGAGAGACTGGGCTATGGTAAACAGAGAGAGAGAGAGAGAGACTGGGCTATGGTAAACAGAGAGAGAGAGAGAGAGACTGGGCTATGGTAAACAGAGAGAGAGAGAGAGAGAGACTGGGCTATGGTAAACAGAGAGAGAGAGAGAGAGAGAGACTGGGCTATGGTAAACAGAGAGAGAGAGAGAGAGACTGGGCTATGGTAAACAGAGAGAGAGAGAGAGAGAGACTGGGCTATGGTCAACAGAGAGAGAGAGAGAGACTGGGCTATGGTCAACAGAGAGAGAGAGAGACTGGGCTATGGTAAACAGAGAGAGAGAGAGAGAGACTGGGCTATGGTAAACAGAGAGAGAGAGAGAGAGAGACTGGGCTATGGTAAACAGAGAGAGAGAGAGAGACTGGGCTATGGTAAACGAGAGAGAGAGAGAGAGAGAGACTGGGCTATGGTAAACAGAGAGAGAGAGAGAGACTGGGCTATGGTAAACAGAGAGAGAGAGAGAGACTGGGCTATGGTAAACAGAGAGAGAGAGAGAGAGACTGGGCTATGGTAAACAGAGAGAGAGAGAGAGACTGGGCTATGGTAAACAGAGAGAGAGAGAGAGAGAGAGACTGGGCTATGGTAAACAGAGAGAGAGAGAGAGACTGGGCTATGGTAAACAGAGAGAGAGAGAGAGAGACTGGGCTATGGTAAACAGAGAGAGAGAGAGAGAGAGACTGGGCTATGGTAAACAGAGAGAGAGAGAGAGAGAGACTGGGCTATGGTAAACAGAGAGAGAGAGAGAGAGAGAGACTGGGCTATGGTAAACAGAGAGAGAGAGAGAGAGACTGGGCTATGGTAAACAGAGAGAGAGAGAGAGAGACTGGGCTATGGTAAACAGAGAGAGAGAGAGAGAGAGACTGGGCTATGGTAAACAGAGAGAGAGAGAGAGAGAGACTGGGCTATGGTAAACAGAGAGAGAGAGAGAGAGAGACTGGGCTATGGTAAACAGAGAGAGAGAGAGAGAGAGACTGGGCTATGGTAAACAGAGAGAGAGAGAGAGAGACTGGGCTATGGTAAACAGAGAGAGAGAGAGAGAGACTGGGCTATGGTAAACAGAGAGAGAGAGAGAGAGAGA